>JAVJIF010007384.1:0-49320 GCA_038442645.1 Agave tequilana | reverse complement strand
ATGTATCTCATAAGTGCATGAATACATGAATAACATAATTACTAATGCATGTAACAAGTTTAATAGCTAACATTCTCCTCCCTTAAACTTGTTTCTCCACGAACATGGACGCAAAGCTTCTTCCTTAATTTTTGAAAGGCATCCGTCTTCAATGCTTTTGTGAAAATGTCGGCAACTTGATCACTCGAACTTTTGTGGTGCAACTCCACCTCCTTCATCTTCACGTGTTCTCTTATGAAGTGAAATCGAGTGTCAATATGCTTTGATCTCTCATGATGAACCGGTTCTTTGCTAGAGCAATGGCCGACTTGTTATCGATGTAGATCTTGGTCGCTTCTTCTTGCTTTAACGTCATTCTCTCTAATAGTCTCCTCAACCATATAGCATGACAAACACAAGCGGCTGCTGCTATATATTCAGCTTCACAGGTTGAAAGAGCAACTATGGATTGCTTCTTCGACGACCAAGTAAATGCAGCATCACCAAGATAGAATACGAACCCAGTTGTACTCCTTCGATCTTCACGGCTTCCAGCCCAGTCACTATCGCTAAAACCAACCAATTCAAGGTTGTGATTCTGCGAGTAGAACAGTCCATGATCAACTGTTCCTTTAATATAACTAAGAATCCTCCTTGCTGCCTTCAAATGGGAGGTTCTCGGGGTCTCCATAAACCTGCTCACAAGTCCTACTCCAAATAGAATATCAGGACGAGTGCAAGTTAAATACCTTAGACAACCCATGAGACTTTTGAAATAAGTTGGGTTGACTAGCTTCCCTTCACCCTCCTTGGTTAATTTGAGACCAAACTCAACAGGTGTGTCAATTGGGTGGCAGTCTTCAAAGGCAAATTTCTCTAAGATCTCCTTTGCATACTTTGATTGGGAAATAAAAATACCATCTTCACCTTGTTGCATCTCAATGCCTAGAATATTTCATTAGGCCTAGATCCGTCATCTCGAACTCCTTTTTCATTGAGAGCTTGAAGTCTTGGATCATAGAGTGACTACTACCTGTAAACATCAGATCATCTACATACAAGCAAACAAACAATACTTCTCCATGTGAGTTTGCCTTAGCATATAAAGAATGCTCATCAGGGCACCTCATAAATCCTTGTTGCATGAAGTAATTATTAATCCTTGAATTCCATGCTCTTGGTGCTTGCTTTAGCCCATAGAGAGCCTTCTTCAGCTTGTACACCTTCTTTTCTTACCCTTTAATAATGAATCCTGGTGGCTGTTCAACATAAACTTCTTCTTCAAGTTTCCCATTTAGGAATGCCGACTTCACGTCCATTTGATGCATTTTCCACCGTCGTTGGGCCGCAAGTGAGATCAACAACCTCACCGTTTCTAGCCTTGCTACTGGGGCAAAGACCTCTTCATAGTCGATGCCATACTTTTGCTTATAGCCTTTCACGACCAATCTCGCCTTATGTCGCTCTATCATACCTTTGGCATCTCTCTTTGTCTTGTATACCCATTTAACACCAATGGGGTTTGAATCTTGTGGAAGTGATGTGAGCTCCCACGTATCATTTTTCTTGATGGAGTGAATCTCCTCCTCCATAGCTTTCCTCCATTTTGCCTCCTTATTGGCCTCCTCAAATGTCATAGGATCAAAGCCTGCAAAAAGACAAAAATTGTTGAACTCCTCCTCGTTCTCCCAATCAATGGGCTCAACTGGTTGAGTGGAATCATAAATCTCTTGAACTCTCCTTGTCTTGCGTACAGGACTGGTAGAATCATCATGGTCTGAATCTTCATTTAAGGTAGTGGATGGTGACTCTCTCTTTTCCTCCTCACCATCAAGAGGAATGAGAATCCCCATGTCAATTGTCTTCCACTCCCAGCTTTGATTTTCATCAAATTTCACATCTCTTGACATCACAATCTTGCAAGTGAAGGGGTTATACAGCTTGTATCCGCTGCAGTTCTCACCATAGCCCAAGAATATGCATCTTTGGCTTTTATCTTCAAGCTTCGTGCGCTTCTCCTCCTGAATCTTAGCATAAGCAACACTTCCAAAGATTCGAAGATGATCGACCTTTGGCTTTCGAGAACTCCATGCTTCCTCTGGCGTCATGTCTTCAAGTCTCTTCGTTGGAAACCTGTTCAACAAATAAACAGAACAAGCCACAGCATCTCCCCAAAATTCCTTTGGGATATTTTTCTCCTTCAGCATACACCGGACCATGTTGAGAATTGTTCTATTCTTCCTCTCTGAGACACCATTTTGTTGTGGTGTTTGCGGCATAGTGAGTTGATGTTGGATGCCATGTTCCCTGTAGAAATTCTCAAACTCCTGCGACATATACTCGCCTCCACGATCAGTTCTCAAACACTTAAGCAGACATCCACTTTGTTTTTCAACAAAGCTCTTGAATTCTTTGAATTTTGAGAAGACTTCTTTTTTCTCTTTTAGCATATACACCCAAGTCTTGCCACTAAAATCATCAGTAAAGGTTAGGAAATACCTATTACCACCAATAGACTCGGGCTTGATGGGTCCACATACGTCTGAATGCACCAATTGTAGACGTTTAGATGCTCTTTTGACATCATACTTCTTGAATGACTCCCTTTGTTGCTTTCCCACAATGCAAACATCACAAAGGTTGTTAGGAGCATCAATCTTTGGCAATCCCACCACCATTTTCTTCTTCTCCATTAGCTTCAATGCCTCAAAATTGAGATGTCCATAGCGAAGATGCCACAGATTGCTGTGATCTTGAGTCGTTGCCTTCATGCACCTCGACTCCACAATTGAGAGCTTCAACGGGAACATCCTGTTCTTTGTCATCTTCACATGTGTAATCAGCCTGTTATTCTTATCCAACAAGCTAAGAGCTAGATCGCTCGTCTTGATGCCATATCCTCTTTCCAACAATTGTCCAATACTCAATAAATTACTTTTTATAGTAGGGACATAATAGACATCAGAGATGCAAAGCTCCCTACCATTTTGAAGTTTAAAGACAACATCACCTTTTCCTTCAATTGGACATTTGGAAAGATCACCAAATGTGATGTAGCCTTGATGACCTTCATCGAGCCTTGTGAAGAACTCCTTTCTTCCACTCATGTGATTTGAGGCTCCCGTGTCTATGAACCATGTGACCGTTTGAGGCGGCTCAATTTCATTATAGGACATGAGCAACACTTGTCCTTCACTTAGCTCCACATGATTAGCCTTTTCTCCACCATCATTGTCAGAATTATACCAACAATCATAGGAGAAATGGCCATATTTCTTACAAACATAGCACTGGATATGAGATTTATCATACCTTCCTTTCCGGCCACGACCTCGACCGCGGCCTCGGCCACGAGTTTCATGGCTTCCACGACCATTCCCTTCACTTTCATCACCATGGGTGCTGCTTTGTTCGTTGAAGTGGTTACCACGACCACCTCGTCCTTTGCCACCACGTCCACCTCTTCCTCGATGGTAGCCTCCTCTTGAAAATCCATCCTTCTTTTGAGAAGAGTTGGCTTGAAGCGCTTGCTCCATAGTCTTTCCTTCTTCTTTCTTCTTTCGCAAGCCTCTTTCTTCATAAACTTGAAGAGAGCCTTGGAGCTCTTCCACTGACATATCCTCAAGATCATTTGATTCTTCAATCGCCACAGCGATATAATCAAATCTTGAGTGTAGAGATCTCATGATCTTCTCCACAACACGTACGTCCTCAATCTTCTCACCATGTCGCCTCATCTCATGCACAATGGAATTTACTCGGTGAAAGTAATCACCAATGGATTCTGACCCTTCTTTTTGTAGGGCCTCAAAATCTGCTCGCAAAGATTGCAAGCGAATTTTCTTCACTCTTTCTACGCCATCAAAGGCTTTCTTCAAGATCTCCCAAGCTTCCTTAGAAGTTTTTGCAGAGGCGATCAACTCGAACGTGGCGTCATCTACTCCTTGGTAGATTGTGAACAACGCCTTCTTCTCCTTCTTCATCTCATCCTCCTTGGCTCCATTTACCACCGTGTTCCATGCTCCCATGGATCCCAACAAGGCCTCCATTTGGATACTCCATTTACCATAATTGGTTTTAGTTAAGAGGGGCACTTGGGTTTGGATAGAACTAGAAAAAGCCATAGGTGTCTTGGCTCTGATACCAGTTTTGTTGGAAATAGTTTTTCTAGAAGGAGGAAATGAACTTTGTATTTCGAGTTATTCAATTGGACTTACATATGCACTTCCTTATATAGGCCTTTTGGAACATCCTCCATGACTCTTCAAACACCAAACTACATGACTCTTCAAACACCAAACTACATGACTCTTCAAACACCAAACCACATGACTCTTCAAACACCAAACTACATGACTCTTCAAACACCAAATTACATGACTCTTCAAACACCAAACCACATGACTCTTCAATGTATCTCATAAGTGCATGAATACATGAATAACATAATTACTAATGCATGTAACAAGTTTAATAGCTAACATTAAGGGTCTCTCAGGAGGTGGCTCAGGGGAAGGCTCATTCAATAAAGGATTATCAGGGGAAAAATTAGGCCCTTTATAAGCAACCAAATCTTCAATATTAAAAGAGGGACTAATGCCAAAATCCGATGAGAGATTTACTACATATGCATTTGAATTAATTTTCTTCAAAATTTTGAATGGTCCCGCACTACGTGCATGCAATTTCTTCACGGTACCAGGAGGATACCGTTCTGGTCGAATCCGAACCATCACGTAGTCTCCTACGTTAAACTCATGTGCTTTCCTGTGCAAATCTGCATAAGCTTTATAGTTTGCATTATTTTTCTGAATTTGATTGTTGATCTCCTTATGCAAGTCAAGAATGTGTGATGCAAATGATGCGGCTGACTCAGACATCCTAGTATGATAGGGTACCAAGAGAATTAAGTCTATAGGTTGCCTAAGTTGATAACCATGCACTACCTCAAATGGACTCATGCCTATGGTTCTATTGACAGAACTGTTGTATGCAAACTCAGCAGTAGGTAACACAAGATCCCATGCTCGAAGATTCTCACCCACTAAACATCGTAGCAGACTATTAAGACTTTTATTGACTACTTCAGTTTGGCTATCAGTTTGTGGATGAAAGGCCGTAGAAAACTGAAGTTTAGTTCCCATTTTATGCCACAAGATTTTCCAAAGTAGCTCGTAAATTTAACATCCCTGTCTGAGACAATTGTTTTGGGTAGTCCATGTAGCCTAACAACTTCATCAAAGTAGATTGTAGCAACCCGAGATGCATCCGACGTTTTGGAACATGGCAAGAAGTGAGCCATTTTGGAAAAACGGTCTACAACCACAAGTATGGAATCATGCTTCCTTACTGTTTTTGGTAAACCCAGCACGAAATCCATACTGACATCTTGCCAAGGACAGTTAGGAACTAGTAGAGGGGTATAGAGACCAGTATTTTGTTTTCGTTGCTTGGCGAGTTGACATGTACGACATTGACTAACAAGCCTTACAACATCTCTTTTTAAGCTTGGCTAATAAAAACGATGTTCGACAGCATCAATTGTTTTATTTCGCCCGAAGTGTCCAGCAAGTCCCCCAGCGTGTAATTCCCATACTAGAAATTCTCTCAATGAGGTACGATGGATACACAACAGACGAGAGCGAAACAAATATCCCTCTTGTAGAAGAAAACCATCAATCTCATGAGTCAAACTATCCCTTAAGACAGTGTATATATTTTCAAAATCAGGACAGGACTCATAAGTGTCTTTGATCTTCTCGAAACCAACCACTTCCGTACTCATGACAAAAAGTAAAGCGCGACGACAGCTAAGAGCATCAGCGACCTTATTTTCCACCCCGGCCTTATGCTTGAGGACGTAGGTGTAATCTTGAAGGAATTCTACCCACCTACTATGCCTCAAATTCAACATCTTTTGAGAGTTGAGATACTTAAGGGCTTCATGGTCTGAATAAATGACGAATTCTTGCGGTAACAAGTAATGGCGCAAGTAACGCAGAGCTTGCACTACCGCATAGAACTCCTTATCGTAGGTAGAGTACCGTTGCTTAGCATCATTTAACTTTTCGCTAAAATAGGTAACGGGATGCTTTTCTTGACTCAAAACACCACCTATCCCAACGCCTGAGGCATAAGTAATTTCAAAAACTTTCGTGAAATCTGGAAGCCTCATAACAGGAGCTTCTGTCATTCTCTCTTTGATTTCCCGAAATGCCTTGGCAGCAGCTTTAGTCCATTCGAAGTCCTCCCTTTTTAAACAATCGGTAATCGGGGCCATGATCGTACTAAAGTTTCAAATAAAACGTCTGTAGAAAGTGGCCAACCCATGAAAACTTCTCACTTCTCAAATACTGCATGGTTCTGGTCATTCCACAATAGCTTTAATTTTATCGGGATCTGCGGAGACACCTTTGTGAAGAAACAACCACTCCTACGAAAATGACTTGGTGGGTAAGAAAGGTACATTTCTTAGGGTTGGCATATAAACTTTCCTTTCTCAAAACTACACAGACTTGCGTGGGGTGGTCCAAATGTTGCTCCGTTGATTTGCTATAGATGAGGATGTCATCAAAATATACGACTACGAACTTTCCGATAAAAGGTCGCAATACTTGTGTCATCACTCTCATAAAAGTGCTTGGAGCATTAGACAAGCCGAATGGCATGACCATCCACTCATACAGCCCATCATTCGTTTTAAAGGCTGTTTTCCATTCATCTCCCGAACGAATACGAATTTGGTGATAACCACTCTTCAAATCTATTTTAGAAAAGATAGTAGCACCGGCCATCATGTCAAGCATATCATCCAACCTGGGGATTGAAAAACAATATTTTATCGTTATTTTATTGATAGCACGACTATCCACACACATACGCCATGTCCCATCTTTCTTCGGCGTTAACAGTGTAGGGACTACGCAAGGGCTCAAACTTTCTCGTATGAACCCTCCGCTCAACAACTCTTCAACTTGCCTCTGTAATTTAGCATGTTCCATTGGGTTCATTCGATAGTGCGACAAGTTGGGTAGAGTGGCTCCCGGAACTAGATCAATGGCATGTTGAATGTCCCGCATTGCTGGCAGTTGAACAGGGAGGTCGTTAGGAAAGACATCAGCAAACTTTGTGATAATAGGGGCCACTTCAGGAAGAATCGTTTCATGAGATTCTTTCGCTACTTCCGGAGCAACCAAAACGATGACTTGTGCCCACTAATCACTTCTTGTTCAATTTCTTTAGGGCTGATTAAGTTGAGATTCTTCTCTTTTCTCGCGTCTACTGGCTTTTTCTCTTGCTTGGATCTGGGTTGACTCGGAATTAGTTTGATCCGTTGCCCTTCATAGCTGAAAGTACAAGTGTTGGACTTTCCCCACAAAGTCACGTCCAGATCAATAACCAAGGTCGACCAAGAATCACATGTCCTGCATCCATAGTTATTAGATCACACCAAATTTTGTCCATATAGGTGGCAAATTGCACAGGTACAAGACATCGTTCGTTCACCTCCATCGATGCTGTGTTAATCCAGATAACTTTGTATAGGTTAGGGTGAGGCACCGTCTTCAATCCTATCTTTGAAATTAAACTAGATGACACAGCATTTATACAGCTTCCACTATCGACAATGATTTTACAATTTTTTCACCAATCTTTATCCATGTGTGGAAGATTGAGGTTCTACGCCAGTCAACCATATCTTTAGGTTGAGCGAGGGTACATCGAACGACAACAACATGCCTGATAGAACTAAGAACTTCCTCTTGTTCCAAGTCATTCTCAGAATCACTGCTCGCATTTCCTACGAATACAACTTCCTTTTGAGGTTCATCCTGCACCTCATTTGATTGATCATCCAGAAAGAGGGTTCTGAATTTGCTTGGGCAGAACTTTTCTACGTGCCCATATCCTTGACACTTAAAACATTAGGTGCGGAGGTTGGTTCGTGGCACGCCTTCAACTAGGCCTTTACCCTTGAGATCTCCCGTTAGGACCGAACTGTTAGGATTGGGTTTGAGCTGGGACTGTCCAGAGGTGGCTCTAGTGCCTTGGTTCTTGTAATCTAAACCTTATTGATAGTAAGATCCTCGAGACGCATCTAAGTCCCGAACTATCTGATAGGCGTGTTCTAAATCACTAACACCCCTTGCAAAGAGTTCCCTACGAAGGTCATCACGAAGGCCATACCTGAACCTAGAGAGGGTTACGGTTGGGGATTCATCGACGAACTCGCTGCATCAGGTCAAGAACTCATCAAATTTCTCAATGTATTCAGTAGCAGAGCGAGTCCCTTAGGTTAGCCTACTCCATTTGTCTAACAACTGATCCTGAAAAGTAATGGGGAGGTACTTCTGGCTTAACTTAGCCTTCATCTCATCCCAAATCCAAATCGGTTCTTGTCTCCTTAGTGCTATCAGTCTTTCAACATTAGACCAATATTGTCCCGCTTGTCCTACCAGTTTCATGGCCGCAAAACAGACTCGCCGCTCTTGGGACATCTCGTACCACTTGAAATAACGCTCTAGATTCATTACCCAATCAAGGTAATATTGTGGGTCTAAGCGGCCGTTAAAGTTCGATACGTCTACTTTGATGTTTTTCAAGTACCGTTCATCCTCATCGTATCGATTATAATTCCTGTTTATCCTCTCCTCTCGACGATTATT
Source organism: Agave tequilana (assembly GCA_038442645.1). NCBI lineage: Eukaryota > Viridiplantae > Streptophyta > Magnoliopsida > Asparagales > Asparagaceae > Agave > Agave tequilana. The sequence continues at coordinate 40,675 of JAVJIF010007384.1, read as the reverse complement.
AAGTTGACGCTCTTCATTACGAGAGCCATTATGATGTTCCACTTCCAACCTATCCATTCTCTGCCATAAGGTGTTCATTTGGGCCTTAATTTCCTCAAGAGTTTTAAGAATTTCAAGAGTCATGTAATCTGTTGGTGAGGTGATACCAGACGAAGTATTGGGATCCATGTTTGTATTGGGTTCTACTGGGTCGTAGACTCTACCACTACGAGTACGCATGCACAGTTTTTTTAATTATAATTACTATCTAAATGCTGAATTTATGATGATCTTTTTATATATATATGTAGATGATAACGAATGCAATCTATTAATTTCTATATGCCACTAACAAACTCTAATGCAATCGTGCAGGATGATGCAGAAGATGCGAAGGATCAACAATAATTCAGTAAAATAAAGCGTACAATAAGGCGAATGAATTTACTAGCAAGCTTCACGAGTGTAAAATAGAGACTGATGTAAAGAATTTGCAATTTAGACCTCAATATTTTGTAAAATATTAATTCTATGCAACTGTCTATGTCCACGATGTATTAGCAGTCCCTAAATTAATATTAAGATGTCACAAATAAGGGCTAAGCAGATACACACGCTCACTATATGTGGATGACGGATAATCGATGAAATTATAATGACAGGATTAAAGTGGTTTCAAATTTTCAGTTCAAGAAATTTATACCTGAATTCTACTTCCCTCGGTGGTCGAAAATAGTTGTAGTGTTTGCTGTTGTACCATCTGAAACTTAGATCACATTCAAATTCCAAATCAAAATTCCCAAATCAAGAACCAAATCACAAATGTTGTCGCCGTTGTGCGTGTGAAGTTCCAATCACACTTCAGATTCCAAATTAGAGCCGTGGAGGAGTTGGGAGAGGAGGGACTGAGATGGTTGAAAGTAAAGACGAGGCGGCAGGCTTCAATAGTTTGTTGACGAAGTTGGATAGGCGGCGGAGCTCAGCCGGGGAAGATCTAGCGTCGTCGGTAGAGATCTCGAAGGCTACCCTAGCTCGGGGAGGTGAGGGAGAGGTCCACGAAGACGGCGATTGTGAAGAGGGAGTTGACGTTGACAAGGCCGTCAAGGGCGGTGACGTAGATGCTCGTCGTGCTCTGTTCGCTCATCTCGGGCTCGCCATCAGATCTGGAGAGGCAGAGAATACTCGACGTTGACTGGAGAGGCAGAGATCGGTGCTGCTGGCGTTGTCTGGATCTGGTTAACGCCGTCGATGTGAGGTGAGATCGTGTTGAGGAGGCGCAGCGTCGCAGGAGAATTTGGAGGAAGCCCGGAAAAGCAATCAGGTTCGCCGGAAGTCAACGAGGCGATCTCGTCATCGTCTAAAGCCTCGGGTGATCGATCTAGAGGGTGATGGCGTTGTTTGTCACACCGTCGGATGGGGCATGGATCTCGTGGTGAGATCGGTAGCAGCGCCCGATCGGAGTCAATGGCGGGCGCGTGGACGATGGTGGTGAGCGCCTGTCATCAATGAAGAAGAGAAGGGGATTTTGTTTGAAAGGGGAATCTGATTTGAGAGGAGAAGGGGGCGCAGAGAGATATGTATGAGGTTGATTTGAGAGGGGATTTTTTTTTTTATGTGGTGGCGGCGTTGACTGGGGAAGGAGAAGGAGAGAGAAAAGTAGGGTTTTAATTTTGGAGTAGAAAATTTTGTGGATCTTTATTTTGGAAGAATTCAGGAATTTAAGCTCCGATACCAAGATGATGGGGAACCGGGTGGGACTCTCTCCCTAGGGTTTCTCACCCAAAGCGCACAGGCTATAAAGCTTGAAAAGCAATTTTCATTCATTCCAAAACTATCAATAACAATACCAGTCTTGGCCTTAAATAGACCTACATTAATAGAAAGATCCCATTACAACCGAAATGGGACTAAAATAAAACTACCAAATAAATACAAATTACAATAAAAAGGGAAAAATAACTAAAACGAGTAGCCTAATGTCGCTTGAATTTCCTAACCCTAATCGAACCAAACTGAAAGTGTGCGACGACGCCTCCTGGTGTAGAATCGCAATTTTGGAGAGATGTCCCCATCTACAGCCTTCAGATGAAGCAATGTACGCCTATTCTACAACATCTTAATACTTTCAACAGGATTTTAAGTGACTAGTTGGCTCTAGAGGTTAAGCTAGAAGAAGACAAATCTTTTCGTTACTCTCTTCTCTTCCATCAAGTTATGACCACTTAGCGACCACCATCATGTATGGTAAGGAGATCTTAGAGTTAAAAGATGTCAAACAAATGCTCCAGAACAACGAGCTAATGAAGAAGACAGATTCTATAGAAGAGGCCTTAGGACTGTTGTCAAGGGCCAGAGGGGGAGATCAAAGAGTAGTGAACTCAAAAGGGATCCAGAGGCTTCTAACAATTTTGCTTGCTATTTTTGCAAGAAACTAGAATAAATCAAGAAAAATTGTATGAAATACAAGGAGATGCTGAAGAAGAAAGACGATATGAATTCTGATGGCGTTGTACCAGTGGAAAGCCAGATCAAGCCTGAGTTATCGAACAAGCAGATGAGAATCCATGAGATGTCTTCAGTCAGGAAAAGGTAACTACTAAGATGCTTGGTTACTTGACTCGGGGTGCACATACTACATGTGCCCACAAAGGAGTGTTTCAGTACTTACAAGTCTTATGATAGATGCTCTGTCCTGATAGGTAACGATGTCGTATAAAAGACAGTTGGCATTGGCAACATCCATATGAAAATATTTAATGGACAGGTTCGAATCCTCACGAACATGCGTCACATTCTAGATTTAAGGAAGAATCTTTTCTCGTCGGGAGTTTTGAAAGCTCAAGGGTGCAAGTTTTTAGATGCGGATAGAGGTATCAAAGTTACCAAGGGCTTCATGATGATTCTCAAAGGAGAACACACAACAAACTTGTACAAGATGGAAAGAAGCATTATTGTTGGTGATGCTTCAGCAGCAGCGAAGGAGGATACTATAAGGCTTTGGCACATGCTTCTTGGACACATGAGCGAGTGAGGTCTTCAAGTCCTACACAAAAGAGTGCTCTACTATGTATTAATATTACAACTTGATCTTTATAAATTTTACATTATGGGTAGATAGCGTAGAGTAGCTTTCTCTACATCATAACACAAGACAAATGGCTTGCTAGATCTCACACACATGGATGTGTTAGGTACTATGTTACGTTCATAGATGACTTCTCCAGGAGAGCTTGGTATATTTTTTGAAACAAAAATCGAAAGTATTTCAGAAGTTCAGAAAGTGAAAAGTTATGGTGAAGAATCAGAAAGGGGCGAAAAATGAAAGTCTTAAGGTCTGACAATGGAGGCGAGTATATCTCCACAGAATTCAAAGTTTACTTGGCAGGTAAAGGCATCGAACACCAGCTAAGTGTTCCAAGACCAGAACAAAATGGAGTAGCAGAACGCATGAATTAGACACTCACAGAGCGTGCCCACAGTATCAGGTTACAAGCTGACATTTAGAAAATTTTTGGGCAAAAGCGATGAATCATACGAGTTATCTGTTAAGATCACCATCAACAACAATTGATTTTCAAATCCCAGAGGAAATATGACGAGGAGAGTCTGTAGGTTATTCAACCTTACGGATTTTTGGTTGCCCCGCGTATAGTTTGGTTGATAGTCAGAAAAAGAACAAACTAGAGTTCAAGTCTAAAAAGTGTATCCTCATCAGGTTCACCAAAGGAGTCAAGGGTTTCAAACTTTAGGATCCCGAGACAATGAGTGCCTTTACCAGCGGAGATGTGATATTTGACAAGAATCAATGTTGCATGAAAAGTCAGAGATGGAAGATAAAACGCAAGGTGGAGCGTCAGACAGTTCAACACACTCAGGAAAAAAAGTTGAGTTTATAGAGAACTTAAAAGGCCTGACAGCTCAGATGAAGACTCCTTAGATTCATATAGAGACGAATAAAAGGCTACTCAAGAGCAACCTAGACCGTTGAGGAGGTCAGAGTTACGGTGCCACCAACAAGATATGGCTGGGAAGATGATCATGTCTCATGCACATTAGTAACAGAAACAGATGATCCTAGTAGTTACAGGGAGGTGATCAAGGCAGATGACCACGGTAAGTGGATTACAGCCATGGAGCAAGAGATCGAGTCTTTTAAACATGAAAATTGATTGATCTTCCAAAGAACTCCAAGGCAATATGTTGCAGATAGGTCTTTCGCAAGAAAGATAATAAGCAATACAATGTAAGGTTAGTTGCTAAGGGATATGCTCAGAAGGTATTGACTACAATGAGATATTCTCTCCTGTAGTCAAGCATATGTCTATTCGGATGTAATTGGTGGTGGTAGCTCAGTTTGATCTAAAGTTGGAGCAGACGAATATCAAAACAACATTTCTACATGGTGAGCTGGAGGAGAGGATATACATGAAGCAACCTGAGGATTACATTCAGAAAGGACAAGAAATCAAGGTGTCTTCTAAATAAGTCCCTCTATGAACTTAAGCAATCTCACAGACAGTGGTACAAATGGTTCGACCCTTTCATGATCAAGCCAGATACAACCGATATGAGTATGACAATTGTATCTATTTCAAGCAGAATAATGATCCGACATATTTGCTGTTATGTGTGGATGATATGATGATTGTTGCGAGAAACAAAACACATTCAGAAGCTTAAAGCTCAGCTAAAGAAAGAATTCAACATGAATTTTGGAGAAGCCAAGAAGATCTTAGGTATAGAAATTACTCGAGATAGAGGGTCAGACAGACTTTGGCTATCCCATGAGAATTATGTTGTCAAGGTGTTGGAAAGATTCAACATGACAGAAGCAAGACCAGTCACCACTCCTTTGGCATGTCACTTCAAATTATCTTCCAAGCAGTGTCCACAATCATCAGAAGAGAAAGAGATGCCTCGAGTACCATATGTTAGTGCGGTGGGATCACTCAAGTATGCTATGGTCTTCACTAGGTCTGACTTAGTGATGGGGACATCTCTCCAAGATTGCGATTCTACACCAGGAGGCGTCGTCGGACACTTTCAGTTTGGTTCGATTAGGGTTGGGAAATTCAAGCGACATTAGGCTGCTCGTTTTAGTTAATTTTCCATTTTATTGTAATTTTTATTTATTTGGTAGTTTTCTTTTAGTCCCATATCGGTTGTAATGGGATCTTTCCGTTGATGTAGGCCTATTTAAGGCCAAGACTGGTATTGTTATTGATAGTTTTGGAATGAATAAAATTTGCTTTTAAGCTTTGTAGCCTTTGTGCTTTGGGTGAGAAACCCTAGGGAGAGAATCCCGCCCGGTTCCCCATCATCTAGCTTATGCAGTTAGTACAATAAGTCAGTTCATGTCAAATCCAGAAAAAATATTGAAAAGCAGTGAAGTGGGTGCTACGATATCTGCGAGAGACTGAGACTAGGCTTGGTGTTTTAGAGATTGAAAACAGATAAGCCTAGGGTATTACAAGACTATGTTGATGCAGATTATGCAGGAGATCTTGATTAGCGAAAATCTACGATAGGCTATGTGTTCACGGTAGCTGAGCGCGTCATTAGTTGGAAAGCAGTTACAAGATACTGTTGCCCTTTCAACGACAGAGACGGAGTACATGGTTACAATTGAGGCATCAAAGAAAATTTTGAGGTTGATACGGGTCTCGACTTTCGGCATAATGCAAGATTCAGTTCGGGTTTGTTGCGACAGTTAGAGTGCTATTCATCTTGTTAAGGATCATACGTATCATAAGCGGACGAAGCGCATTGATGTGAGGCATCATAAGATACGTCAATGGGTCGCAAATGACAAAGTGATCAACTTGGTGAAGATCAACACAAAAAAGAATCCAGCGGACATGATGCCGAAGACCATCCCGGTGGAGAAATTCAGAGCATCTCTGAACTTCATCAAAGTTCTCCAAAAGTAAGGTGGAGAACAGACTCTTGGGAGAGAGCCACGTGAAGTCACAAAAGGGGGAGAAAGCACGGTGAATGAAGCGGAGGCCAATTTCTACGAAGGGACTCAATGAACATGAGTGAAGGTGGAGATTGTTAATATTTTGAGTGCCTCATATTTATTGGAGAAGAATTCAGGTTCAGGTGAAAGTGTTACAAACTTCAGAGATCAAACACGAGTATGTACATGACTTGTGCATGTTATAAGTTGACTTATAAGCCTTATAAGTCGACTTATGTTTTAGCCTAGTCGATTTATACTTGGGTATAGTCGACTAATGCTTGCAACAGAGAGTTGGGTTCTCAGATTTTTATCAGAGTAGTCGACTGATAATCCCTTATAGTCGACTAGTGCACATTATTAGTCAACTTATAGTCGACTCATATCAAATCTGCCAGTTTTCTTTTCTGGTCATGTTTCTAGTTTGAGTTGGATTCATGTTATCTTCTTTCTCCGAAGTGATGCTGATTGTATTGTTGAAGTTTGGATTGGAATGGGGTCATTCTATATGCCTATACAAACCCCTTGGGGGTGGCCGTTGAAGGCAAGTCAAAAAATGTCAAGAATTCAAGAAAAATTCAGTTTTCTACTATTGAGAGTTGTAATAGAGATTCTTGTAACTCTTGTATTTTTTTTCTCTATTTTCAATATAATTTCTCTCTCCTCCTCGTGGACGTAGGCACTCTTGCCAAACTACGTTAAATTTGGTGTTTTTTTGATTGTGTGGTGATTTATTTCGATTGCTTGCTAGTGGTAAATCTTCTACACTTCCGCTGCCGAGCCTTCAACTCGGTGTTTCATCCCAGCGTAGTGCGTACTTGAGCTATCAGACACAATAGCAGTTTGATTACATAACTTCAATATTCCTAATGCATTCACATGATCAGCCTCTAAATGGTCAACAAAACTGCAGAAAGAGTCTAATGATTGGCAAAGATTGGGTTTGCATCATGTAACTATCAAAAGAATACTGATAGTATAAAGAACTTGGGTACAGTTATGCTCACAGCGTTCAATGCAAGAGAACCAAAATGTGGATAAAATTATGCTTGAAATGAATTTAATGACACCATTACAACATAAACTCCATGAAATGGTACCAATATGAGTACGATAGCCACCATAGTAATACATTGATCTCACATCATTTATAGTTTTATACCTGTCATCTATGATATGTTAAATTATGACAGAAAACATGAGCAGCAAATAATAAACGGGCTGAATATACATCAAAATGAATTGAAATGCAAGAAAATGAATAATAAGGGAACACATTGCCCATGCATTCAAGGAAACATCTTTTGTTCAATTCTTGACTTTATTGTGTCTCATAGTTGAATGCACTTTCTTATAAAACATCTATGATCTTTTTTCTCCTTCTAAATGTTTTCTCAAGTGTAGAACTATTGGAGGATGCCAACTGGCCTTTTAGAATTATGGCAGACTCCTATATCATGTCCATACTCCATAGTTTTCTTGGCCACAAAAGTTAGTATTAATCGTGAGAGTGTTGACGTCATGTTGACTGCCAGATCAAATCTTTCGTCGAGCTTTGCTCCGTAGCCGACCCCATCTTGATGAGAAATGATGATGATGATGATGATGATATTGTACATGTATATCACACTATTTACATCAAGTTTGCAAAACCATCCATCATGTTTCTTGTTCACGGAAACTAAACCACAGGCAAAGAATGCCATATGCACCAAACAACATCATGGAACAGTTTGCCTTCAGAAAGCAAGAATGATGAGGACATCATGCCACCGCGCCCAGGAGCAGGTTCGATCGAGTATACTTCAGGAGGCGACGCGCTGGTCTTCTATGGCTTTAGATGGGACTTGTTTCAGGCTTCATTGATAGCATATGTTTTAGTTTTATTTGTGTCTTTTATTTTGTCTTTTGTGGACGTTTAGTACCACATCGGTTATTTCCCAGTAGTTCTCTTTTGTAAAGCCTATATAAGGCCCCCTAGACTATTATGTTGAGGTACTGAATGAATGATTAAAACTTTTCCTCAAATTATTGTGTTAAATTCTTGAGTTCTGCTCTCGAGTTTAGGGTGAGAAGCCCGTGCAAGGGGTGGAACCCAATTTGATTTGAAGGTGATTGCAATCCAAGTGATTTTACATTATTTTGGTATCAGAGCACCGGTTTTCAATCCCCTTTCAAATATTGTCTTTTTTTCTTCTTCCAAATTTTTCAGTCCCCAACCCTAGATCTATATACTAGATCTAGTCAAAAAAAAAAGATTACACTGTTTCAAAAAAAAAAAAAAAAAAAAAAAAAAATACAGTGAAACAAAATTCCGTCCAAAAATTCCCTGAAAGTTTCCAATTTCACTGTTCATCTCCTCATCCCGCCGCCTTCCACCACAACCAACTCCGACGAAGATTTCAACTGCCGCCGCCCTCGCCTCGAGCTTTTCCCCATCCCGTCGCCGACGATCAACATCACCGGCGCCTCCACCGCCGCTGCACTGTTCATCATCATCCAAGGCTCCGCCGCCGCCGAAGCCTTCCCTTGTGAACGTCATCATCGCCGGACCGACGAAACATCGATCTCGCCGCCTCTTCCTCCATCGGATCTTGTCGTCGAAGAAGTCCCCGCTGTCGTGATCTCACCATCCCGCATACCCAAGCCCCGCCGCCTCTGCCGTCGACGACTTTTCTCAGCCGAGAACGACGTCATCCACAAGCTTCGTTATCACTGCTCCTCAGTCGCCGCCGTCGTCGCAGTTCCCCCGCCCCATCTTTGCCCTAGCTGCGCCCGAGAACGGAGGAGGGAGAATCAGCCCTAGAATCGATCGAAGGGGAACTGATCGGATCGGAGCAGTTCACCGTGTTCTTCATCTTCGACGAACGTCACCATCACCGTCATCCTCCGCCACCAAATCGCCACATCAATCACCGCAATCGGAGGTCGAAAGGACCTCGTCGAAGACCACCCCCTCTTCTCCCTCAGCACGCTGTGGGAACCTCGCCGGTGGATTGCCCCAGGCCGCCGCCATCAGATCACCCTTAATCAGAGTCGCCGCCGCCGTCGTAGCTACCGCGCCATCGTTGCCCTAGCTGCGAGCGAGGGAGGAGAGTCGAAGTGAATCGGGCCGTTGATCTTTTTTCATCAGGTGCTTTTTTTAAAAGGGAGCAGTGACTCGGTGGAACCCTGACAAGGCACCCGAACGCGACTCACCCCGCGACCCAACCCAAGCAGATCAAGCCCAGATTGAACCGGTCTGGTTCAACCAGAATTAAAACCAGATCAAGTCTGGTTCAGTTCAGTTCCGAAGGCCGTTCTGGACTCGTTTCAAGTCCGATTCGATCCGTTTTCAAGGCTGTGGATTCGTGACGACCAGTACTACGCGCCTGCAGCAGTATCGTTCAGGTTTGAGTTACGGTCGTCTTCCCAGGTAACTTTGAATATTCTGTCAGTTATTCCTGCCATTTAAATTAATAGCTGGTCCTTCCATCTGTCGCATGATAGAATTTATTGACTGTTGCCCACTATATAAGTGAGTTGTGTGATTCTGATCTTGAGTGGTAACCGACCTAATATTAATTGTGCAACTAAAGTAATTTGAATCTGTGATTACTTGATTAAATCTTGAAAATTAACTGTATCAGCACGTGTTTTATCACTGTCTCCACATTACATTTTCTTAATCACGTGTTAATCTCATTAGCTTAAAATTGGTATTAACTTTCACCATTCTAATCTCTGACTCCTCCTGCATAACATACATATCCTAAGGACAGCTTGCATTTAGGGTCAGTGAGAATCTTGCATGCCTACTAGAAGTGGTAGAACTTTTTCTATAGGCGAAACCTCAGCACCAATGGACCCTAGCATTCATGATACCCTTAACACAATCCTACAAAAGATAGAGAGCATGGACAGACAACTACAAGAAGTTAAGGATCATGTTGATGTCAACTGTAGGGACCTAGCAACCAGAATTGGTAGGCTAGAAACCAATAGGAGAAGAATCAGGGATGATGAGAGTTCTCGAAATGACAGTAGGTCTCCTAGGCGTGAGCGAGGCCAAGACAGTAGGTCTCCTAGGCGTGAGCGAGGCCCACCTTACCGAACAACTGATGCCGATGCCCAGTATATCAAGAGCGTTAAAATTGATGCTCCTTCCTTTGACGGGCGTTTAGACCCTCAGGTCTATATAGATTGGCAGTTGGCCATGGACCGATATTTTCGTTGGCATGACATGTCTGAGTCAAGAAAGGTTCGATTGGCCGTTATGAAGTTAACAGGACAAGCTGGGCAATACTGGGAAAACTTAGAGAGGATGATGAGGTACAGAAGGGAAGACCCCGTGGACACTTGGGAAAGCATGAAAGAGAAGCTTATGATGAAGTATGTTCCACCATCATTCAGTCAACAATTGTTGGACAAATGGAATCGATGGACCCAGGGAAACAAGTCAGCCGCTGATTATATTGCTAAGTTTGATGAATATCTGAATCGGTATGGAGCTATTGAGTTAGAATCTCCTGAACAGACCCTATCTAGGTTTAGGTCCGGTCTTAGGGATGATTATCGCCGAGAGCTCATTGCTCGAGGCATCACGACTCTAGAACAGGCTTATCAGCTAGTCACCGACCTAGATGAGTCTAGAGGATCCTACTTTAACCGAAGTAACTTTAAGGATAACTCTAGAACCACCACTACTGGCCAGCCAAGCTTCAACCGAACACTTCCTACCCCAAGTAAACCTGCCTCCAGTTTCCTCTAGCGTCAAACCAGCAGGTCCTTCTGGTGCAAAGCCCTTTGTATCCGAGAAGAGAACGGTAAGTGAACCAGGAAAAGTCAACCCTAGAACCCAATGCTACAGGTGTCAAGGGTATGGTCACCTTGCCAGCCAGTGCCCGAGTCAAACCAAAACCCTCTTTGTCGAAGTTCCCATTGAAGATATAGAAGGAGAGGATGATGGAGAAGAAGTGGTGCACCAACAAGACGATGACTCGGATGCCTCTGTCGAAGAGTATGAATTTAATGGGTGCATCCGAACTGTGGAAATGACGAGCTTACCCCCTAATGTAGCTCGCACCCAATTAGGAGTGGTTAGATGTACTTTAACCCAGCCTGAACCACTCAACGACTGGAGAAGGACTGCCATATTCCAAACTTGCACCAAAATTGGCAATAAGAACTGCAAGGTAATAGTGGATAGTGGCAGCTGCATCAACGCTGTGGCATCAAAGTTAATTACCACCTTGGGGATGACACCGGTGAAGCATCCAAACCCCTACAAAGTTACATGGATCGATGCTACATCTATCGATGTTCAAGAGAGATGTCAAATTCCCATCCAGTTTGCCACATACACAGAAAATGTGTGGTGTGACATACTCCCCATGAATGTAGGTCATATCATTTTGGGTAGACCATGGTTATTTGACCTAGATGTCACCATACATGGACGTACCAACCAGTGTTCGTTCGTCCATAATGGGAAAAAGGTAAAGATCATGCCAAACCAGCCGAAGCCGCCAACCCGAGAGAAAGAGGATGGTAAAGGGAAAGATAAAGTGGACGTTATAAATCCTAAAAAAGGGTTGATAAGGGCAAAGGTAAGATGGAAATGAATTTGATTAGCCACGATCAAATTGAAAAGAGCTTGCAAGATGGCTCTACTTGTTATGCTCTCGTGGCTCGAGAGGCTAGCCGGGATATCGAGGAGCAGATTCCTGAGCACATCAAGCCAATTCTGGAGGAGTTTTCCGAAACCCTCCCACAAGATCTTCCAGGTGAGTTGCCCCCTATGCGAGACATTCAACATGCTATTGACTTAGTCCCAGGAGCAACTTTACCAAACTTGCCCCACTATAGAATGAACCCAACTGAACATGCGGAATTGCAACGGCAAGTAGAAGAGCTACTTGACAAGGGGTTCATCAAGGAGAGCTTGAGTCCATGTGCGGTTCCCGCACTTTTGGCGCCAAAGAAGGATGGTACATGGCGTATGTGTGTGGATAGTCGTGCAATCAATAAAATTACTGTCAAATACCGTTTCCCTATTCCCCGTCTTGATGATATGCTGGATTTGATGTCAGGTGCCACAATCTTCTCCAAAATTGATCTTAAGAGCGGTACCATCAAATTAGAATCCGACCCGAGGATGAATGGAAAACTGCATTTAAAACTAAAGACGGGTTATATGAATGGTTGGTCATGCCATTTGGACTGTCCAATGCTCCAAGCACCTTCATGAGGGTAATGACCCAATTGTTTCGGCCGTTTATCGGTAAGTTCGTGGTGGTCTATTTTGATGACATACTGATCTACAGCCAAACTCAGGAGCAACATGTGGGACATCTAAGGCAAGTCCTCTGCACACTCCATGCTGAGAAATTTTATGCAAATCCAAAAAGTGTGCTTTTTGTATAGACAGGGTTATCTTCCTAGGATTTGTGGTTTCCTCCGAGGGAGTTTCCGCAGACCCTGAGAAAGTGAAGGCAATAACCGAGTGGCCACAACCCGGACGATTAGGGAAGTCAGAAGCTTTCACGGGTTAGCCACTTTCTACCGTCGGTTCATCAAGAATTTTAGTGCTATCATGGCACCTATCACCGACTGTTTAAAGAGTGAGGTCTTCCAGTGGACTCCTGCTGCCTCCAAAGCTTTCGCTGAAATAAAGAAGATGATGACGGAAGCTCCCGTAATGCGTCTCCCTGATTTTTCAAAAGCTTTTGAAGTAACTTGTGACGCATCGGGACTGGCAATAGGTGGTGTACTGAGTCAGGAAAACCACCCGGTTGCTTATTTCAGCGAGAAATTAAATGATGCCCGGCAACGCTACTCCACATATGATAAAGAATTTTATGCGGTTATACAGGCTTTGCGCTATTGGAGACATTATCTGTTGCCACAGGAATTCGTGTTGTACTCAGATCACGAAGCGTTAAGGTATCTCAACTCCCAGAAGAGATTAAACGCAAGGCATAGCAAATGGGTGGAATTCTTGCAGGATTACACTTTTGTCCTCAAACATAAAGCAGGCATCGAGAATAAGGTCGCTGATGCGCTGAGTCGACGTGTCACGATCTTGGTGGCAATGAGCACAGAAGTGGTTGGATTTGAGAAATTAAAAGAGGAGTATGAATCATGTCCCGATTTTGGGAAAATTTATGTCACGTTACGAGACGGCCCTGTTCGTGAGATGTACGGTTTTCTCCTTCAAGAAGGTTATCTCTTCCGATTCCGTAAGTTGTGTATTCCCCGTACGTCCCTCAGGGATTTTCTCTCTTGGGAACTACATGCTGGGGGTCTGGCAGGACATTTCGGTCAAAACAAGACAATTGAGGCCGTTGAACACCGATTCTACTGGCCGAGTCTGAAAAGAGATGTCTCTAAAGTAGTTAGCCAATGTCGCACGTGTCAACTGGCTAAGCAACAGAAGCAGATTGCTGGACCTTACACTCCACTTCCTGTACCTAAGTGCCCCTGGCAAGACGTGAGCCTAGACTTTATACTAGGGCTGCCCAAAACTCAAAGAAGCACGATTCTATCCTAGTGGTAGTTGACCGATTCTCAAAAATGGCTCACTTCATCCCGTGTTCCAAGACCTCAGATGCGTCTCGAGTTGCTGTCTTATTCTTTGATCATATCGTAAAGTTGCACGGGATACCTCAAACCATGGTGTCTGATAGGGATGTTAAGTTTGTTAGCTATTTCTGGAAAACACTTTGGCATAAGATGGGCACCAAACTGAAATTCTCTACCACCTTTCACCCACAGACAGATGGTCAAACCGAGGTGGTAAACAGATCGCTAGGAAATCTCCTCAGGTGTCTAGTTGGAGAAAATTTAAAAACTTGGGATCTCATTTTGCCCATGGCTGAATTTGCATATAACGGATCTGTCAATAGGACTACGGGTCTCAGTCCTTTTGAAATAGTAAACGGTTTTAAGCCTAGGCAACCCATTGATTTAATTCCCATGGCTCATCATCATTCTAGGGTATCAGACTCCGCATCAGCATTTGCATCCCATATCCATGCATTACATGAGGAAGTCAGAGATAAGATAATGAAAAATAATACTGATTATAAAGCTTCTGCAGATCTACATCGCCGATTAAGGTCTTTTAATGTCGGAGATTATGTGATGGTCCGCATGCGACCCGAACGGTTTCCACCAGGAACCGTGAAGAAATTACACGCGCGAAGTGCAGGGCCATTCAAGATTATCAAGAAAATCAATTCAAATGCTTATGTGGTGGATCTCCCACCTGACTTTGGCATCAGTTGCACCTTTAATGTTGAGGATTTGGTTCCATATCGAGGTACTTTTGATACCCCTTCTGATCCATTTGTGGATGAGCCAAGCCAAGACCTTCTTTCTGAGAGCCCCCCACTACCTCCACTTCCCCCTAAAATGTCCTATGCAACAGAACATATAAATTCTATCTGGATGATCAGATTATCTCTACTAGAGATGGAGGGACGAGACGCTATCTCATTAAGTGGACGGGAAAACCTGATTCAGAAAATTCTTGGATTACTGAGGAAGACCTCCAGCATCTTGATCCTGATCGACTGGAGCATTATCACAGCAGACAGCAGTTCTGTCCCCCACACTCGACAGGGTCGAGTTCTTTCCACCCGGGGGAATTGATGAGGACATCATGCCACCGCCCAGGAGCAGGTTCGATCGAGTATACTTCAGGAGGCGACGCGCTGGTCTTCTATGGCTTTAGATGGGACTTGTTTCAGGCTTCATTGATAGCATATGTTTTAGTTTATTTGTGTCTTTTATTTTGTCTTTTGTGGACGTTTAGTACCACATCGGTTATTTCCCAGTAGTTCTCTTTTGTAAAGCCTATATAAAGGCCCCCTAGACATATGTTGAGGTACTGAATGAATGATTAAAACTTTTCCTCAAATTATTGTGTTAAATTCTTGAGTTCTGCTCTCGAGTTTAGGGTGAGAAGCCCGTGCAAGGGGTGGAAACCCAAATTTGATTTGAAGGTGATTGCGATCCAGTGATTTTACATCAAGAAGCTTTTGGGTGTGTCTACAGGTATCTTACCCCTCAATCTACCAAGTTCACTGTTAAAAAGCAATAAGAAAAACCATACGTAACTTCAAGATCACAGCTTGTCTATCTTCCATCCGCAATAATTCTGTGGACATGTAATCATGCATCTCTTTCTCACCCGAGCCACCTTTTTTTCTATCTTTTAATACTACTACTACAAGGTACTTCCGGAACAGGAGGGGTTTAAATTATCCATACTTCATAGCCCACTTTCAAAGCTAAAAAAATCCATAATTTTTTTTTTTCCATTTTGCACAGCCCTGGTAGAACTTTCTGATGCTTCTTAATCAGTTAACCACACTTCACAAGCGGAATTTTCAATTCTTGGACATAATTATATAACTTTGTATTATTTTCCTCTGCACTTCCAGGTTCCACTCGATTGTCCCAGATTTTAGCTCCAACCCGAGGAAAGTAGCATTATTGATCCCCATGCACCTCTAGTATGTTGTTAGTATAATCTTCCTATTAACAATTATATGATTCTTCGACTTTGACACTTCTCAACAATTTCTGCTTTCCTCCTTTACCTTTTTCCTCGGTGAAGGATTCAACGGCATCTCTTTTCACTGAGCACCCTCTCCCACTTAGGCTTAAGTAGACAGATTAACACCTCAAGGCCTGATTCTCCCTTGGAATTCATGTTGTTACCTTTTTTCCTATCCTCAATCCATGTAGAATGTGATGGTTGTGATTTTAAATTTTTTTTCCCACAAACTTCTCTAGAATTATTGTTCTTGTTGAAATTGGTACAATAGAATTTCTTGCAATCTAATGACGCAATTACCATTCAGATTTAAGTGGTTCACTGAGGCCCCTTAATTCAATCACTACTTCTCTTTAAATGTTTGTTTTACGGTCGTGTTTGCTCACAGAGGAGACCACATTTCGGGCTGGCATACTCCGACGCTCATTACTTCAGCGTGATTATTTCGCCGCAACAGGTCGATGTAGCATGTTGATCCTTAGAAATACTTCCGCCATTCCAACTCTTCCCTAAAACACCTAAAACCCTTGTGGAAGGTCCTGGTCTCCCTTTCTACGCAAATAGATTGTTGAGTCACTCCCTATGCATATATGTAATTGTGGATATTTTGCATCTTTCCCAGTTTTGGATTCATTCACTATTGGATTGTTCTGTTACTACGAATAAAATACAACCTCCCATTTATTATGGATTTCTTTATGTAGTTGCACTACTGACTTCCTCTCATCACATTATCCCGGTGAACCAAAAACCATCAAATTCTATACTCGATATTTTGGTCCACCTTTTTCTATCTTTGACAATCATTTCAAGGACAATTTCCAGATTCATAGCAAGCTTTTCAACTCCTTTCTTTCTCCATCAATGTTAAATTTCGCGCCCCCCCCCCCCCCCCCCCCCCCCCCCCCCCCCCCCCCCTCCTCAACCAAAAAAAAAAACACTCACAAGAATCCTAGCATCTGGCAAGTTGAATAGTTGTTAGTAGGGGGGGGGAGGGGGGGGGGATTGTCCATTACCCTTGGAAGACTGCAAACTGCAAGGGAACTTGGGATTGATGCACAAAACTCCCACTTCATAAGTAGCCAATGTGAGTTATCATTCAGACTGGCTAGCTTCCATTAAGGGAAATATTAATCTTCTTAACTGATACTGACTGGAAATAAGAGTTTTTTTCTTTTTTTCTTTTTGGCTTATTTTGGTGCTTCGAATGAATGTGGTTCCCTATAACAACTCTTCTATCTTAATTCTTTTTCCCAGACTAGGAAATTTCAGAGTGTCTGTCCTTGGTAACATTGACTTAAACTGCAGATGCAGAAAAGGTAGCTTATCTACTGCACTGGTCATCAAGGCAATAAGGCTGGGCAGTTGCCCTCAGCCAGGAATCTAACAGCCGTCAGGTCAAAAACTTGCCCAGTTCTTTAGTGGAGCTTTCAAGACTTTGAGTTTTAGCTGCAGCTGAATGAATCTTGAATTGAAAAGGTTTAGATGATGATATACACAGTCCAGCATCAAAAGGCATGAGCTTCTTTAGTGCTTTACATTGATGTCATGTGTTATTTTGCCTTATCATTTATATGACTAGACTTCAATTTGTTCATACAAGATCTGAACCAGTCTGACACTAGCAAGCAAGGGAAAAGGTGACTGGATATCAAGAGCTCTCCTCGTTACACACATTAGAGAAGCTTGCTAGGAGTTTGGCAATGCATATATCAAATCTGAGCTTGCAAACAAATATTCTCATATTCCATCACATGATAGCAAACAACTCAAGTGTACTTGATCCAGAAATTAAACTGCTGTTTTAAATTGGAAGTGCATTAATCATATGCATTTAAGGCCCACTGGGTTGCATGGTATTCAAATTCCAGGGTCTGGCCAAATTCAACCATGTGGTTAAAAGGAATCAAGGAATTGACGGCTTATCAACTGAAAAGTAATGAAATCGACTTTGCTCTGATCGGAACGGGATTTCTTCTAGAGGTGAAAACCAGCAATAAATTCACCTTGGACAACAGAAATAATCATAAAACTCTCATCTACAGCAAACAAAATTGAATTGAATTGCATTATAGGATATTTCAAACACATCCAACCAAACACAGGAAATATAATTCAGTGAAATTTGGGCATCCCATACAAGAAAGCAAACAACAAAAACAATAATTGCAATTCCATAATTATAAGTTTCAAGAAATCTACAACCACGCGGAATTTCAATTCTGTGCAACCAAGTGATTATAATTCTTTCATTCAAGTAAGCTAAAGAAACCTGTCTCCGGGAAAATAATCCAAGATATCAAAGGTGTGGTTGATTTTAATTTCCCAAAAATCTTCCTGAGATTATGCCAGATATGTCAACAAAGAAGCAGGAAATAGTAAGTACATTAGAATACAAGAAGCAAAGAAAGTCATTTACTTCCCATCCTGTTTGTTGTGTTATCAGTCACCAATTTTGGAATAGCTAATAGCTGGTCCTTCACACAAAAAACTTTTGACCCAATTAAAATTAGAAGACCAGATTTTCAATATCAGTATACAATACCATACACAAATGGTCAAAATAAACATCCGAATTGCCATGAGCATGCAGTCACAATTTTTGTAACCAGGACTCTGGAACAGTAATGCCAAGGCATGCTGAATACTATCAAATTAGTAGTTACCTCTATAGACACACCTCTATAGTTCATACCGAATATGCTCTAATAAGATGAAACACAAAAAATGATATTTACAAGCATGGAAGTTCGCATGACTGAATGATGTGGATAGCAAATCCACAGAATGCAACACAGCAATCACTTCCATTAAAGTGACCAAAAAAATGCACTTTGCCAGTTCAAACACTTATAAGGTTGTCTAGAATCATGTCTGACTTTTACTGAAGAAGTATTCTCATGTTCATGCTATTCTAAATGCCGTGTCATGCAAATCTCATGATAAGAGAACTCCAGAAATAACTCTTCTACTTCCCCTCGGCAACTAAAAGCCTATAATTCACTAGTCATGATGGTCATTATGTTCACAGAAATGAAAGTTACCTTGGAGATTAAAGGTAGCATGAACTAGTCACCCCAGTAACCAATACCAAGAATTATGTGCTGACTGTCTGTCTCCAGAATAACCAAAATTTGAAGATGAACACCAATCTCATGCAATTCTCGTGATAAGAGCTCCATTAATAACTTTTCTGCTACCCCTCGACCACTGAAAGCCTATAATTCACTAGACATAATGATGATTATTGCTGTGAAAGTGTCTTATTTTCAAGTGAGTTCCATGACTAATTAAAGGGATTTTCAAAATGAGTTTATCGTCTGAGATGGACGGTTGAGATCTTTCTCAATGTTTCAGGGTTATCAAAACTCTTTATAAGAAGTTTGGTAAAGTAGGGTTTATAAGAGTGGGGGAAGGTTTATAAGAGTGGGGGAAGAGGTGAACTCTTTGGAGGCAATCATGTAGATCAAGAAAGAGAGAGGAGGATCGAGTAGAGAGAGAGAGAGAGAGAGAGAGAGAGAGAGAGAGAGAGAGAGAGAGAGAGAGATGAATACCTCTTCATAGATCAAGCCAGGAAAAATGCGCCACATCAGTGCGTGATTGACTCGCCACAAGGAAAGGTACTCTTCATCAATGTATTTGTTCAATATTTGGTGACATGAGTGATCTATGTTCAAGCTTGTATTGGGAAAAGAGGGTTGGGGTGTGTAATCGTTCTCTCTTTTCCAACAAGAGCTTCAAGCGGCTACAGATGGTGTTGAGTCTATAAGATGAAGGAAATGATGTCAAGTCAATCACGTGAAGAAAAGATTGTTCTCAAGCGGCGGAGGCATCCAATGAAAGAAGAGCGTCAAGGGGGCATTATAGTTGAAAAGGTCATCGAGACATGGAAGTGAATGTCACGTTGGTGATATATCGTGATAAAATGTTAGAGTTGCGACGGATTAGTCATGACACGATGAGATCATCGCAAGCGTTGGTGCATATGTCAAGTTTGGGATCATCACGAAGATGATGTATCTGACATCAGTTGAGATCATCAACAAAAAGGCGGTGGATCTGGAAAATATCAGCGATGGAGTTATATCAAGATTGGTGAAAGTGAAGACTAGGGCGATGTGTTGGTGGGAAGCCCGATAAGACCATGGCGGTTATGTGAAGACGATTAGTCTCAAGAAAAGAACATTGATAGATAGACAAATCATAGTCAGTGATCGATGTAAGACCATAGTGGCGACAATGTTTGGGTAAAGTAATAAGACCATGATAAGATTTGATGGCGGTTAACTTAAAGACTGGTGGTTGGCCCAGTAGCCCGGCACATGTCACAAAGCGAGTATTGGCCAGTGGCGGCGGCAATGCAAAAGAGTATCTACAACTAAAGTTTGAAATATGCAGGAATACAAGCATGGAGTAGCACGGTTGGGGCATGTAGGATTTGCAAATTCATAGCTTGGAAAGGATGTTGCTTCAAGACAAAAATTTGCACATGAAAGATGATACTCATCAAGTTACTCCATCGGTGGTTCCGGTTTAGGCTTAAGGTGGAGCGATTGTCAGTGGTGTCTCCATGTGGTTTTTAGAGATTTGAAGTTAAGATGGAGTATGATGCACATGCACAATTGCTGGATGGTATGTTTTGAACGCAATGAAACTCTCTGTTAAAATCGAGATTAGAAAACTCCATGCAAGGTGGAGATGAACAATGTCACACGGGATCAACATCAAGTTGGATAGGTTTATGTTCACATAAGGCGTGGCAATTAGTTCACAACGAGCCCTTGGGAGAGGGGCATAAAGGAAAGCTTCAAGGTATGTTTCCTCCAATAATGAAGTAAGACTTGATGTTGAAAAAATCTTCTATATGTTTAAAAAGTTTGAAAATAAAGTCAAGGTGGAGATTATTATGAAAGTGTCTTATAATTCAAGTGGGTCTCATGACTAATTAAAGTGATTTTCACAATGATTTTATTCTTCGAGATGGACGGTCAGGATCTCTCTCTATGTTTTAGAGTTATCAAAACTCTTTATAAGAAGTTTGGTAATCTAGGGTTTATGAGAGAGGGAGAAGATGTGGAGAACTCTTTGAAGACTAAGATGTGGAGAGAGATCCTTATGATCGAGTAGAGAGAGCCATAAATACCTCATCGTAAATCAAGCCAAGAAAGATGCTCGACATCAATAAGTGATTGATTCACCACGACAAAAGGAACTCTTTATCAATGCATATGTTTAATATTTGGTGAGATGAGTGATCAATGTTAAGCTTGTATTGGGAAATGAGGGTTGGAGTGTGTAATTGCTCTCTTGTATTTAAGGTTATTATAATATATCTCCGTCAATGCTCTCCCCGTGGATATAGGTTGGATTTGGTCGAACCACGTAAAATATTGTCTCTTGTATTTTGTTTTACTAAAATCTTGTAGATCTCAATGTTCGATGAAAGGCTCAAGCGGTCTCGCTTTGCTTGGTTGGTAAAAACCTGGCTACGGTCATAACGATTATGGTGTCAAAAATGAAAGTGACCTTGGACACTACAAAGGTAGCATGAATTAGTGACTGCAGTAACCAACAACAATAATTATGTGCTAAATCTCTTGTGAGAGTGCCCCCCCCCCCCCCCCCAAAAAAAAAAAAAACACACACAGATCATCACCATCACCACCACCAACCAACCACCCATTCATTGTAAGGATTTGGGGCACCATCCCAAAAGACTAGCCTTCTACGTGGAGTTGCCCAAAATTCTTATATACCCAAGACCATCCCCATGTCTAACCGATGTGGGATTATTTGTTCAACCTAACTCAACAACCCCCCCCCATCCCCCGAACAAAGAGTCTGTCTGTAAGCTCAATCTTCACAACTGTGAAGATCATCTTCACACCTAAAAGATCATATGCTCCATCGAGATATTCTTCAATGCGTTGCGACACATGCCTTACGTGAAACACCACTGCAGCCTGTTACTCCTCTACACCGCGTTGGAAGCACACACACCTTACATGAAGCAGGAGCATTGTTATCATATCCTCGAGAGCCCAACTAGCTTTACATGGACATACTGCGCCTTTTGCGTCCTGGGGGGATTGAACACCACCCACACACACGACTAAGTTCGAGACATGGCTCTGATACCATTTGTAAGGACTTGGGGCACCATCACAAAAGATTAGCTTTCTAGGTGGAGTTGCCTAAAATCCTTATATACCCAAGACCATCCCCATGTCTAGCCGATGTGGGACCATTTGTTCGAACCCAACTCAACATGCACCCACACAGAGACCCACCCACCTAAAGTACCTAACCCCGCTTGCTTATATATTATGATCTTCTCAATAGTAAACAAATCTATTGTAATAAGGCTTTTTATGTCAACAGATGACAAAAACCAATATGTTTTATTATTCATTTCGTGAACAGCTAAAGAATTATGTTCATTCAATTTCCTCAACTAAAACCATATCATCTTCAAAATAGACCTTTTAAATCCTTGTCCATCACTTCCATTCAGATTTGCATGCATCTTCACCTTCGAAAAACATTGTCCAAATTCAAGCTCGCCTCCTGCCCCGTGTACCAAATGAAAGCGCCATTTTCTTAAAGAATTGGAGAACCATTTTTTGAGATCTTCTACAACATCATGATGACGATTATTTGTCAATAAAATTTTCATAATATTCCCATATTTTAGATATTCTTTTAGATATTTTAACAACCCAAGCACGCTTGCTGCATAATCAAAAGCAGTCCACTATTGCATCTACATGATTATATGAAAACTTCTTATGAGTATGTTGTCACTAAACCATATGGCACTAAAAACCAAGATGAAGGACAAGATTAAGGATTATCTTCTCTACACAGTTTCCATACTAACATGTTAAAACTTTCTACCAATGAAATTTTTGCTGCACAGTGGAGCTGTTATTAGAAGTTACCTTCCTCAGAAATTCTGGGTTAGAGACACCTTGAACCTGTAATTCATCCACTGGTGATGCTTTCCCATGTGCTATGCTTTCAATCCTAAATGTATGGATTCCATATGCTGACTGCAAACAGCCTTCAACAATCAAAAGTATCTTTCAGTAAAGAAGTATTTGAAATGAAACATAAATGCTTAGCTTCATGATTTAATCTTCAAAAAAAAAGTCAGTGATTAAAAACAAGGCAATTATTAATTAAAGGAGGTAGAGTGGCGAGGAAGCTTCTTAGCAACACATTCCAGTGTAACAAAAAGATGTCTCAAGGATTACTTTATGTCCATTAAGCGACATTAATTACATCGTTACTTTTATATACAACCAATAAACCATGGATTAAATTTTCTGTGTCAGTATCTGTATCGGCCGGTGTCTTTTAGTACCCATAACGTCAATATCGTCCGAAATTGCAGGGTTAATATTCAACACCTGACACGATACCGCTAATATATATCGGAATCTGGAGATATTTAAAACCATGCAATAAACATTACTTGAAGTAATCAATAACCATAGATCAATCCATGTGATTGTGAAACACAAGACAGAAAAAATGTATGCAAACTGAGAAATCATCAAAAACACTTAAAGATAGAAAGCAAATTTCTCCCTGACATACTTGCATCCACAAATGCACAAAATATATTATCTTCAACCATTTTAGTGTCTCGTTCATCAATTGGCAAGGGGGAAATGGAGACAGCCCATCTCTATAGAGGGTTTCTGAGTCACTGCTTCAATACTCACTGATTCCAATAGGACCATATAAACTGAAAACAGCGCGATGTGCATCCACAGCCTAAGGAGAAAAAGGAAATCCTCCAAAAGAGAATTTCATTATCAATCTTCCACATACAGAGATGTAAGTCTACGCAAATTTAAAGTTCTTTTTCATAATCACATATTAACCGACTATTCCAACACACTGGCTATATTATGTAGATCCTAACATTGATTCTTGACAGACAAATGGTCTAGGGCAAATCATGCCTGCAACTTTCATCCTTAATTTACAAAATTTAAACAATACTCTAGAAATGAAAGAACATAGGAAATTGACATTAAATAACCATTTTCAATCCCTCCAAGTTCCAATGAATAAGAAATCAGGACTGGCTTGTTCAATATGATGCAGTTATAAGTGTACTCAGAGCCAAGCTTTATCCAATTGGATTCAGATGACCTCGTCTAGGGCAAAATATATCTTTCTTTTGGCCATAATGATCTAGTTTGCTAGGATGTGACATAATCTTTGGTCAAGATTCCATAACTTTGTTTATCAGTTTTCTAAATTTTTGCATGTTGGGCTAGGGTGACTCAGAGCTAATCCACAATGAATTGATCGGTGAGTTAAGATGGTGAGCACTTAGCTTCCTTGGTGATATTTAATAGAATCAAATCACCCGCACACCTCACAAGTACCCATAAGTACTTTTGAACTACGAGTAATGGTATCTAATATTGGCAATGCTAGATACTGGTAATTTATCAAAAGACTATTGATATTATTATAAAAATCCAAATTGGAATATTGATTTATTTATGTAAAGCATCATATTAACAATATTTAACTGGGCATTTCAGCAAAATTAAACTATCTAATTTTCAGTCCATGTAAATCGTTCTGCTTGATTTATTTATGTAAAAACATTACAGATAACAATATTTAGCATGGGAATTTTTGGTAAAATTAAACTATCCAATTTTTGGTCCACATAGAAGTACATAGCTTAAGGGTATGAGAAAGACTTGATGCATTCAAGTCATTAAAAAAAATTATTTCAAAGGTAAATATATTAGCACCTTCTCATTCTTATTCAACTTTAGGTTCATGTTTCAATTGTGTTTCAATACTTGAATGGCATGAAGTGTGTTATATGCATTTTCAAATCCTTGTACCTGTCTTCCTCGTATCCGATCTCTATTTGTATCTGTTTCTCTCATATTCAATCAATATCCATATCTGATTTTGACACATACATATATGAATTTTTCTTACATATTCATATCCAATATCTGTGAATGAACAACTAATATGGATATGGTAAATGTCATCCGATCCATGTATACCCCAACCAACCAGCTCCATGATATATGCATATCTAGATATCTATGTGAAGACATCTTTAGCTTGGAGGAGAACCAACAAGCGAAACAAATTTACCCACCAAGTGAAAAGGATCTCTTCTTATCAGTAATCTCAAATATCTTCTCTCACCACACTCTTCTTCCACATTAACCAATGCAAAAAGATAATAATAATAAAATAAAACATTTTCCTGCCCTCTTATTTTATGATGAAAACGATTTGGTAAACTAAGCATAGGTACCCAATTACCTATGTCGTGCCAAGTGAAAGATACAAAGAGGAATGAAAGGAGGGGGGAAAGAATGACAAGCAGAAAGATAAGCATAGGATAAAGAAGGAAAAACTATGCCTACCTAGAGAAAGGGCAATATGGAGATAGGATAGAGAAAAGCACAGAAGGCAATAAAGAACAATAGGTATTGAGGATACAAATTTAGGTTTAAATTGGTCTGTACTATAGTTAAAAACACATGGAACTCCAAATCTTAATTTTGCCCCTTTCTAAAGTTCCATATACGACCCAAAGTCAATGAGATGAGCTCCCCTACTAACGAAAAGTGACACCTAGTTGTTGGCCTAAGTCGAATCTGAGAAATTATTTAAACAACTTAAGAGGAAGCTACTGGTCTTTGACAAAGTCATCAACCTCTTTGATCACTATGTTGATTTGTTCTTTCATATGTTAGGATGACCTTATTGTCCTATAAATTCTTTTTCTTGTTTCATATAGAAAACAGGAATTATTACTTGTTCTAATCAATCAATTTAAGAATGTTAAAATGGTGGGTGCAATACACTAACAGATAGGATAAGAAATGAGCACATATGAAGAGAATTAAATGATGTTTCTATTCAGGATAAATGAGAGAGAACTGATTGAGATGGTTTAGGCATGTACAACTCATACTAATAACTGCGCCAATTAAGAAAGTGAAATGATCATAGTTAATGGGGCAATGAGTAGAGAGAGACCTAAACAAACTTGGATGGAGGCAATTACGAAGGGTATAGTATGCTTCATGTAAGTGAGCAGACGACCTTTAACTGAATGGAAGAAAAGCATTCACGTAACGGACCCTAAAATTTGGGATAAAAGATTTGTTATTAGTGTTTTTCTAATCGATCAATTAGCAGTTCAGTTTTAAGATGATTAAAGAATCATGATGTTTTGCCATGAAATTTGTTTAGTTAATTTTTCTTGAATTATTTATAATTAAAGTCATATTGTTAGACACTGACTGCTATTTTTATTATGTTATAAACATGCGTAAGTGTCCTCATTTTTCTACTTTTTACAAATTTGTCATGTCTAGTGTTTTTTGTGCTATGAATTAGTCGTTAGAGTAAAATTGGCATGATTTATTGTCATGTTAAGAGGTAAGTTGTAACTAGAGTAAAATTAAGTAGAGCAAGAAGTACTATCCTATTTAATTAGAGTTTTAAGTACATAAATCTGTCTACATGAATGAGTCAACCGTAGTTAATCAATAAATATTAATTAAACATACAATTAAAGACCTATATAGTATTAGGATTTTGCCTTATTTCCAAGAAGAGATGATGGTCTAAGAAGATCCAATCAAGTTGGAGAAGATGATGGCTTGAAGCAGAAGAAGCAAACCCAGTGGCTGCAGATTAGTCGACTTATAATATGTATAAGTCGACTAACGCACAAGACCAGTCGACTCGTAGTCGACTAGGGCAGATACAGAGGCAGAAATAGAGAGAGAACATTATACAGTAGTCGACTATATAGTTTATAAGTCGACAATGGCAAGGATTAGTCGACTAATTCTTGGGATAAGTCGACTAATCGAGGCGTTTCCTAAAGCATAATCAATTTTCTTTTCAGGCGCAAATTTTCTTTTCTGGTAGAGTACGAATAAGATTCCGTTTCTATTCAATGAAGGTTCGTTTCTAAATATTAAAGGGTCTAGAATTCATCTAGATCAAGGAGATCAACTCCTAATAGGATTGACCAAGATTCTTCAAGCATCCAATGGTCAAGATCATCTCATAATCCAAATAGGAGTTGTATTGTAAATTCCTATAAATAAAGGTTGGAACCCAGCATTGTAAGAAATAGAGAAGGCACATAAAAAGTGGAGAACACCAAGGAAGCTAAGAAAGAGAGGAGCACGGTTAAAGTGCATAAAGAAAATGTAATACTCTTGTAATCAAGGTCTAGACTCAAGGGGAAGGTGAATACTCTTGTTGCATCAGGAAAGTTAAATCTCTTTGTATCGAGTTTATTAATAAAGCTCTCTCAAGTTCTCTTTCAGTGGACGTAGGCCATGTTTAGGCTGAACCACGTTAAATCCTCCTGTTATTTCTTATTGCTCTTTTGTCTAGGTATTGCTAGTTTACTTTACAATAGTTTTCTTTTGCAAGTATCATCATATTGTCGAGTTCTGCAAACGTCAATCCCGAGAGAAACAATTGGTGCCATAGCGCCAATTTGTTACAACAATTGGTATCGGAGCATATCAATTTCGTAACAATTGGTATCAGAACTAAAGATTGACGAAGAGCAATATGTCGAAGATAGAAAGTTTTACGACAAAGTTTGAGGCCGAGAAGTTGAATAACAAAAAAACTTCAGCTTATGGTAAAAGAGAGTGAAGGCGTTGCTAGTGCAACATGATCTTCACAAGACCTTGCATGGTAAGTCATCAA
Source organism: Agave tequilana (assembly GCA_038442645.1). Lineage (NCBI taxonomy): Eukaryota > Viridiplantae > Streptophyta > Magnoliopsida > Asparagales > Asparagaceae > Agave > Agave tequilana. The sequence goes on along the minus strand of JAVJIF010007384.1, from coordinate 13,445 downwards.
AATCTACAGGTACGTCAGATGAGCATTGGGAGGAGATGGATTTAAAGGCAGCAAGCACGATCCGACTGTCTCATAGACGAGGTGATGTATAACATGATGGATGAAGAAACAGCTATATGATTGTGGTCAAAATTAGAAACATTGTATATGACGAAAAGCCTCACCAACTAGTTGTTTCTCAAGAAACAACTAAATGGGCTATGCATGAACGAGGGATAGCGGCGTTGGAGCATTTAAACTTCATAAACATCATCAGTGAGCTTCTATCTGTTGATGTCAAGATCGACGAGGGCAAGGCATTGATACTTCTCAGTTCGCTTCCACAGTCATATGATCACATCGTCACCACCATGCTCTACGGTAAGAAAACTCTCATCTTGGAGGAGGTCACGTCGACTCTCTTATCTAATGAGATTAGAAGAAGGCCAAATCAAGAGGAACAGACTGGATCGTGTTTGGTGGTCACAGAAAGAAATGGAAGAGGAGAAGGAAAGAAAGGTCCAGGCTCGTCAAAGACGTGTCACTTTGTCACAGGGAAGGTCATTGGAAGAATGAATGCAAGCGTCGGCAAGAGTGGTTGAAGAAGAAGGGGCAAGCTAAGGAGGCAGACATAGCAAGCGGTGTAGAGGACACTGAAGTATTAATGGCTTCTGTAATGCCCGCCCCGACGTATACGGAGACGCTACTGTGACGTATATACACAGGATGAAAATATCCTCACATATATACGTTAAGCATCAGTACAGACCAGAATCAAAGTACGGAAGTACGTAGAGTATATACATTCCAACATAAAGAGTACAACTTACAGAGTTATTACAGAGCGTGATATAATATTACAAGTACATTACATCACGACAAGGTACAAAAGTAAGATTTACAATATGTACAATATAAAAGATGCTCACGAGCTAAGAGGGAATCCCGCAAGCTAGTAGGAAGAGCCAAGGACAGAAGGAGCTGGGATTAGTAAGCCTGCCCCGAGAGGTAAGCTTGATCTTCGGTGGAGGGCTCCACTTGAATACAAGCTTTAGAACCTGAACATGCAAGTCCAGGGGACTCAGAAGCTCCCCAACGAGTGGCCAGGTGAATGCTAAGTGGCATGCAGAGATAAGTACATGTGTATCGACAAATCCGAATCAGAAAGCATGCATCAAAATCTGTGTGGTGAGTATAGGCATAACAAGCATGCAAGGAAAACATAAAGCCAATAACATCAATGGGCCATGACAAATCATATAATACTAATGACAACATTTTATTATTATTAATTACTCGTCCTACCCATATGTCTAAGTATGTGTACTAACGTTCCAACACGCATACATCCACATCTGAGTAAGCCAAGGTAGTTATTGAAAACAAATGAGGGTATCAACGAATAATATTTACAGTCCCGTGCATACCCGGGACCATGGTCCAGGGTGTTTCATTGCTGGTGTACGAAACCAGCTGCAAGGCATACAGGAGGGTCTTATAGGATGTCTTTTTCAAGATGGTACCAAGGAGGAGGGAGCCAGCACTCCCCTTGGTCACCTGAAGGCCCTCAAGTTGAACAGGAAGATTTAGTTGTACAATATACCTAATACCACTGTAAACACGAATATATATTGATAACCGCAAGTTTTCCCCAACCAGGTGTAAGTCGTCCTTTTTACAATTTATTAGGTAATTATCAGATTACAAAAATGTGCAGGAGCATGTCAGGCATATCAGGTGTACATGAGTACCATCAAAAGATCAAGTTAACATTACCGTAAGTGATAATTACAAGTCAGGTATATCATGTTGGATGGCAGGTGATAGTAATTAAGTGTCAAGTGATAGCATGCAAGAGGACAGGTGTTAGGTGATAGCATGTCAGAGGTCAGGTGATAGCATGGCAAGCAATAGCAGATATAACCGTCAATGTAGCTAGCTAGCAAGCAAATGAACATCCAAGTGGAGCTAAGCAATGCTGGAGGTACGGACAGCGAAAAGTGTTTAATCATTAAAGCGCTTGGTAGAGCTATCGGAACGACTTAAAATGTGAGTCTAAAATCTGGCAGCATCTCGCCTAGGCGAGTTTAGTGAATAAAGCATTGGGCGATAAACATGCCTATTAGGCGATGCTGAAATGGAACTAGCAGTATAATAAACTTAAGAGAGGTTAAATCCGGAGGCTGAGCAATACGGGGGTGTAGATAACCGTGCCTGAAGAGGTTACGCAATTAAGCTCGGCTCACAGCCACACAGTGTAGCTAGTAAAAACTCAGGGGTTCGAGCAAAGCGGGAACGAAATAAGCCACGCCTGACGAGGCTACACAATTAAGCTCGGCTCGCAGCCACACGACTTAGCTAGGCTCTCGGTGAAGCTAGAAAACCCGGAGTTTAAAGCCTGAAAGCTATAGCGAAACCGCAGAGCGGTTAAGCCCGGAGGCTGTTAGTACCTGCAGAAGATGTTAGTATCACACATGTATAAATATGATGCCATCTACACTATTACAAACATTATAGTGTAATCGACAAATACAAGTCACGACATGTCCATAATTACAACTCACATGAATCCACGAAAATACAAATACAAGCACAATACACCCGTCGAAGCAGGGTACCCAAGCAAAGCGATAAACATTCGCTTTAACATGAGAAAACAATCGTCTAATAACAAACATGGTGTTAAAGTCGGGAACTCCGAAAAGCTACGTGCGTGATCTTTCGAGCAGGGAAATACACAAGGCAAACGTGGGCTTGGCCTCTTGGAGAGGGCCGGCCCTAGAGAGGGTGCGCCACCTCTTGGTGGTGTCCTAGGTGTTGGCCGGCCATGAGGAGAGAGAGAGAGAGAGGAGAGGGTGAAGGTGAAGGTGAAGGTGTTGGAGTTGACTGTGGTATTATTGGTAATGGAGATGGATTTTGGAGGAGAATTCAAGAGCAGGTTGAAGGAGGTGATGATGATGGTGATGTTGGAGGTTGAAATAAAGGTGATATAGGTGGTGTGGTGATGGTGGAAGTGAAAATGATGGTGGTGAAGAATAAAAGAGGTGGTGGTGAAAATGGAGGATATGTAGTGGTGGTGGTGGTGTTGTTGAAGAAGATGGTGAAGATGTCGCCGACAACTGAAAACATATTCCAGGTCCTCACTATAACTCGGAAGGTGGAGCGAGGGCTGGAGAAAAGAATCTTAACCAGATGAGGAACCAGGCCATGAAGAGGCCATTTCAACAATTGGGTAGAGGAGGTTCAGTCAGAGCTGCAAAAGCCCCAATGATTAGACGACCATTTCGATCAACCCTCTTCAGATAACTCAACCACTCCCATATGTGGTTATTGCCAGAAGGCCAGTCACACTCAACAGAATTGTCGTAGGGCAAATGGATTATACCTGGCATGTGGCTCTGCTGACCACTAAACAGAAAGTTGTCCCCATAAGAGAACTGAGATAATGAACCGGACTTTACTAGCACCTCCAGCACTCATTGGACAGAGGAACCCAGGACCAGTAGTTAAGAGGGCCCCTCTCCTCCACGACAGCAGGTTTTCGCCCAGTTCAAAGGGAAGCCAAAACTGCAGCAGGTCGCGGAAGGGGACAAGCCTACAACTTAACAGCGGAAGAGGCTGAAACTTCCGAAGAGGCGATAACATGTAAGATCACGGTACACTCCAAACCTTCTAACTCTTTTTGATTCTGACGCTTCTCATTGTTACATATCAGATAATTTTACTACTTTGCATTATATACCTGTTGAATGTTTGGACAACCAGTGGGAGATTAGTATCGATAATAGGGTAGTAATCTCCAATAGAATTTGTAAAATTGCCAAGAAGAATTGTGAAACAGGACATTAGCAGTAGATATGCTCATACTAGATACTAGAGGGTATGACGTGATCTTAGGTATGACTTAGCTCAGCAAATACCATGCGGCTATTGATTGTTAGAACAAGAAAATTATTTTCAAGATTCCACATCAAGCTGAGTTTCAGTTTGACGGAGAACATAAGTCTACCAAGAGAAAGACACAGATGACTACTGCTGAGATTTCAGAAGAAGGGAGTACCAGTTTGAAATGAGTTTCCAGATGTATTTGAAGAGATCTCAGGACTTTCACCCGACAGAGCAGTTGAGTTCTCCATTGATACCATTCCGGGGCACAGTTCCAATATCTAAAGCTCCATACATAATGGCACCCACTGAGTTAGAGATTTTAAAGAAACAACTACAGAAATATTCTGATAAAAGATTGATTAGGCCAAGTACTTCACTGTGGGGAGCTCCAGTGTTATTAGCCAACAAGAAGGATGGTGGTAAGCGGTTATGTATAAACTACAGAGAGTTGAACAAGGTTACCATCAAGAATAAGTCTCCCTTGCCCAGAATTGATGATCTTTTTGATCAACTTCATGGGGCCCGAATATTTTCTAAATTGGATTTACAATCGGGTTATCATCAGCAAGAAAAAAGATATTCAGAAGACAACATTCAGAACTCGCTACGGTCATTATGAATTTTTAGTCATGCCCTTCGGAGTGACCAATGCCCCAACAGTCTTTATGGATTTGATGAATCGGGTTTTCTCGTCGTATTTGGATCAGTTTGTCGTTGTATTCATTGACGATATTTTGATATATTCCAACAGCGACAGAGAACATACAGAACACTTGAGGATAGTATTGCAGAATCTCCAGCATGAACAACTTCATGCTAAGCAGAGCAAGTGTGAGTTCTGGTTAGACTGTATAGCTTTCTTGGGTCATATGGTTTCGAAAGAAGGAATTTCAGTTGACCCCAGCAAGATACAGGCAGTAAAAGACTAGCCAATTCCAAGGACAGTAACAAAAATTAAAAGCTTTATTGGACTAGCCAGATATTATAGAAGATTTGTCCAGGACTTCTTTAAAATTGCTGCCCCATTAACAAAGCTCACCAGAAAGGAGAAAAAATATATATGGACAGAGGAATGCACTGCAGCCTTTGAGCAACTAAAAGAGAGACTAATTACAGCTCCAATCTTGAAGACTCCCTCAGGGACAGGAAGGATGGTTATATATAGTGATGCATCCGGAAAGGGCCTAGGATGTGTATTGATGCAGCATGATCATGTCATAACTTATGCATCCAGAAAATTGAAGCCACATGAGAGAAAATTATCAACTCATGACTTAGAGCTGGCGGCGATAATATTCGCGTTGAAGATCTGGAGACATTATCTTCTAGGAGACAAGGTATTGATCTATACTGATCACAAGAGTCTTAAGTATATTTTCACATAGAAAGAACTGAACATGAGGCAAAGGCAGTAGCTTGAATTGATGGGAGACTATGACATAAACTTGCAGTAACATCCTGGCAAGGTCAATACAATACCAGATGCCTTGAGCAGAAAATCGGAGAACAAAGTGCTAGTACAACTCACTCAACAGAAGGAATTGCTTCAGGAAATCATTAAATTGGACTTAATGCTAGTACAAGGAACTGGTGAGTCAGGTCAGATAATGACTTTTCAGATTCAACCAACACTGATGATGAAATTAAAGAAGCACAAAAGGAAGACCCCAGATTACAAAAATTCAGAGCTCAAGTAGAAGCTGGACTAAGCCCTGATGTCCGTATTCATTCGGATGGTGCACTTTTTTTGGTAACAGAATCTGTGTACCACAAGGGAAAGTTCGACAGAAAATCTTGGCAGAAGCTCACAGTTTGGCTTATTCCATACATTCAGGAAAAATTATAATGTATAGACTTAAAACAGAATTTCTGGTGGAATGCTATGAAGAGAGATAGCCCAGTATGTGGCCAAGTGCTTGATTTGCCAGCAGATAAAGATAGAACATCAGAGAACAGTTGAACTTCTACAACCATTACCCATACCCGAATGGAAGTGGGAACACATCACTATGGATTTTGTCACAGCTATACCCCGCAGTCTTAAGGGTAACAATGCAGTATGGGTAATCATCGACTGCCTCACAAAATCAGCTCACTTCTAACCATTCAGAGTAGGTCAGTCAATAGAAATTCTTGCAGATAAATATATTAAGAAAATAGTTCGTCTGCACGAAGTTCCGGTTAGCTTCGTGTCGGATGGAGACACGAGATTCCGATCGCATTTCTGGGAAAGTCTCCAAGAAAACCTAGGAACTCATCTGAAGTTCAGTACTTCATATCACCCTCAAACAGACGGGCAGTCTGAACGAACTATCCAAATTCTTGAAGACATGTTACGAGCCTGCATGACAGAATTCAAAGGGTCATGGGAGGACTATCTTCATTTGGCAGATTTTTCTTATAATAACAGCTATCAGGCCAGTATCAAAATGGCTACATTTGAGGCGTTATATGGCAAAAAATGCAGGTCGCCAATATGTTGGGATGAAGTCAGCGAAAGAAGACTCATGAGACCAGATGTTTAGTTCAGACAATAGATAAAGTCAGAATTATCAGAGATCACCTCCAGGCAGTACATAGCCGACAGAAGAGTTGGGCAGATGCTGGCAGAAGATCGTTGGAATTCAGAACAGACGATCATGTATTTTTAAGGATATCCCCAACCAAAGGGGTAATCCTATTCGGTACTTGCTGGAAACTTAGTCCGAGATACATTGACCCATTCGAGATTCTGGATTGTGTGAGAAATGTAGCTTACCAATTGGCATTACGGCCATCATTAGAAGTACATAATGTATTTCACATTTCACAGCTTAGGAAGTATGTCAAAGATGAGTCATATTCTAGATCACTCAGAAATGAAACTACAGCCAGATTTATCCTATAAAGAGCAGTCGATGACTATTCTGAACAGAAGTGTCAAGACCCTAAAGAATAGGGCAATATCGTTAGTATTGATTTCTTGGAATAAGCATGCTCCAGAAGAAGCTACTTGGGAACGAGAGGATATTATTCGTGAGCGTTACCCTCGACTATTTACAACATAGTTGGTAAATTCCTTATCATATCTCTTCCTGCCTTCACCTCCCCTTATCAAAATTTTGAGGACGAAATTTTTGTAAGGTGGATGGATTGTAACACCACATCCTCAGAATACGTACCCAGAAACGTATCCCGATTTTTCAAGCATATTTCTTTATTTTCTCGGATTTATTTTGCTCGCATAGCAGTACTGCATGATTTGACCTCTCTGATAATCAGATTTGACCGATTTCAGTTTCAACCACTGTTTAACAATATTTGAGATTTATCATGATTTTCTGAAATTTTTTAAAATTATTTTTATAAAATCTCTAAAATCGGTATTAATCGGTACCGCCGATTGATTCTCGAAATTTTAAATTATAAATGGAGTCAAATTTCTGAAAATCGCTTTCGCATTTTTCTTTAGAATAATATTTTACTATCTTAATGCATTTTCTGAGATTTTTCTAAATTTATCAAAATCCAGCCTTATTCGGTGTCGACCGGTATCGACAATTGATTCCAGGATTTTTAAATTGAAAATAGGATTGAATTTCTTGAATCTGATTTCACCATGATACTCAGTATAATATTCTTGATTTTTAAGAATTTTTGAAAAGCTTTCTGAGATACTTGATTTTGGGCAATTCCGATATTTTTTAAAAAAAATTTCCGCATCCGCTACTAAACCCGAGGATTCCACTATTCCAATTATTTCTCATTTTTCTTCTAATTCTTTTTTCCCTTTCCCTTTTCTTTTTCTTTTTTCCTTCCACCAAATTCTAAAACCTTCTCCATCCTTCTAAAACATTTTACTACATTCCACCAAAATATCTTCTCCACAATATCCCAATACACTGATCACTCCTCTCCCATAAACTTGGCCGGCCATAACTCCCCCTCCCATCAACATTTCACAAAAAAACCCTAACCCTAATCCTTTCCTTTCTCCTTTAAACTCCAACTTCAAAACAATCTCCATTTTCTTCTCCTTTCACCTTCATTCCTCCATCAAAACCCTAAAACCACCAACTCCTCCTTCATCTTCACTACAACTACAACATCAACACCTACAACATTTCATCATCATCTTCTTCCTTGTCCATCTCCATTTAATCCTCCACAAACTCCAAAAACTCCACCAAAATTACACCATCTCCTTTACCTTCTCCAAAACAACCACCACCAACAAATCCTTCCACCAAACTACCCCCACTCCATCTCCACCTAGGCGGCCACCACCCTAAGCCTAGCTAGGGCTGGCCCCCTATACTCCGGCGACGTCTCCGACGACCATTCCGGCGAACATCCTTCAGTTGAATCTTAGCGAGCTCTATTTGGTTTTCCTCTGGGACCCGTGCCGCTTTCAAAAGATCTGTGACGTCAATTAGCCATTTCTCGACATCAAGTGGTCTCTCTTCTCCTGTGAATATCGGCGGCTGTAACCGTCTGTAGTCTGATACGTTGCCCGACCTTTGTTCCTTAGGAGCTGCTATCAATCCTCGTCGAAGGAGCTCTGTCTGCTTCTGTTGATTCTCCATCATATTGTGAATAACCCTCAAAATATCTGCATTCTCTACTGTGGGTCCGTTCTGTGATTGTTCGGAGCTGTTATGACCCGTCCTTCTATCCATCTCTATGTTAGTAAAAGATAACTGGAACTGAAAATTGAGAAGATGGATGGAATTTAAGAATCAAGCGAAGGAGTATCACAAAGGAATAGGTAACTTTTTACATTGTAGTTGGATTGTATAACCGAGATTCATGCATTCCAATTGCAAATTAATATCCTATTAATTCAGAGTTCGAAATATCAGCCGAGTCGGATACGACTCGGCCGAGTTGTATCCGACTCGGCCCCTCCGAGTCGTATCGGAGGCCCGAGTCGATCGAAGAAAGCCGAGTCGACCCGACTCGGGTCCGAGTCGGACCCGAGTCGGGTCGACTCGGACCCCGTGACGAAGCGCCTTTAAAGGCGCTGAGGGAGAGAGAGAGATCAGATCTGATCTCTCTCTCCCCCGCGTCGCCCTCCGTCCCCCCGTGTCGCCCTCGCCGTCCCCCCGCGTCGCCGTCGCCGTCTGCAGGTATTTCTCCCCCTCTCAGTCTCTCTCTCCCCCTCTCCTCTCTCTGTGCCTCTCTCTCCCTCTCTTCTCCGTCTCTCCCGCAGCGACTGTCTCTCTCTCTCTCCGTCTCTCTCTCCCCGTCGGACTCTCTCCCTCTCAGTCTCTCTCTCTCCGTCTCTCTTTGTCTCTCTCTCTCTCTCTGTCTCTCTCTCTGTTGGACTCTCTCTCCCTCTGTATCTCTCTATCGGACTCTCTCCCTCTCCTCTCAGTCTCTCTCTCTCCCCGTCCCTCTCTCTCTCTCTGTCCCTCCCTCTCTGTCCCGCTCTCTCTATCTCCGTCTCTCTCTCCCTCTCCCTCTCCCTCTCTCCCTCTCCCTCTCAGTCTCTCTCTCCCCTCTCCCTCTCTCTGTCTCTCTCTCTCTCTCAGTCCCTCTCTCTCTCCCTCTCTGTTCCTCTCTCTCCTCTCCTCTGTGTGACTGTCTCCCTCTCTCCCCTCTGTCTCAGTCTCTCTCCCTCTCTCTGTTCCTCTCTCTCTCCCTCAGTTTAATTTTGATACTTGAATTTTGATATCTACAAATTTTTATGATTTGTCATGAATTTTTCATAATTTTTTTGGCGTTCTATATAGCGTTTTGCTCGTATCGTCCGAGTCCGATCCGAGTCGCCGAGACCGATCCGTCTCGGTGCCGGCCGAGTCGGCGGCCGAGACCGAGCTTTGAACCATGTATTAATTTGCTGCTTAGTTGTACTATAAGTGTGAGAGTCTAGGCTCTGATACCAACCTGTAACGCCCCGCCCCGACGGATACGGAGACATTACTGCGACGTGTATACACAGGACAGAAATATCCTCACATATATACGTTAAGCATCAATAAAGACCAGAATCAGAGTACGGAAGTACGTAGAGTACATATATTCCAACATAAGGAGTACAACTTACAGAGTTATCACGAGCGTGATATAATATTACAGGTACATTACATCACGACAAGGTACAAAAGTAAGATTTACAATATGTACAATATAAAAGATGCTCACGAGCTGAGAGAGAATCCCGCAAGCTAGAAGGAAGAGTCAGGGACAGAAAGAGCTGGGAATAGTCAGCCTGCTCTGAAAGGTAAGCTTGATTTTCGGCGAAGGGCTCCACTTCAATCCAAGCTTCAGAACCTAAACATGCAAGTCCAGGGGAGTCAGAAGCTCCTCAACGAGTGACCAGGTGAATGCCAAGTGACGTGTAGAGATAAGTACATGTGTATCGATAAATCCGAATCAGAAAGCACGCATCAAAAGCTGTGTGGTGAGTGTAGGCATAACAAGCATGCAAGAAAAACATAAAGCCAATAACATCAATGGGGCATGACAAATCATATAATACTAATGACAACATTTTATTATTATTAATTACTCGCCTTACCCCTATGTCTAAGTATGTGTACTAGCGTCCCAACACATATACATCTACATCTGAGTAAGCCTAGGTTGTTATTGAAAACAAATGGGGGTATCAACGAACAATATTTACAGTGGGTCCCGTACATACCTGGGACCACGGTCAGGGTGTTCTGTTGCTGGCGTACGTAACCGGCCGCAAGGCGTACAGGAGGGTCTTATAGGATGCATTTTTCAAGATGGTACCAAGAAGGAGGGAGCCAGCGCTCCCCTTGGCCACCTGGAGGCCTCAGATTGAACCGGAAGATTTAGTTGCACTACATACCTAATACCACTGTAAACACGAACATATATTGATATTCGCAAGTTTCCCCCAACCGGTGTAAGTCGTCCTTTTTACGATTTATTAGGTAATTATCAGATTACAAGAATGTGCAGGAGCATGTCAGGAATATCAGGTGTAGCTGAGACTATCAGGAGATCAAGTTAACATTCCCGTAAGTAATAATTACAAGTCAGGTAAATTATGTTGGATGGCAGGTGATAGTAATTAAGTGTCAAGTGGTAGCATGCCAGAGGACAGGTGTCAAGTGATAGCATGTTAGAGGTCAGGTGATAGCATGGCAAGCAATAGTAGATATAACCGTCAATGCAGCTAGCTAGCAAGCAAATGAACATCCAAGTGGAGCTAAACAGTGCTGGAGGTACGGACAGCGAACAGTGTTTAATCACTTAAGCACTTGGCGGAGCTACCGGAACGACTCGACTTAAAATGAGAGTCTAAAATCCAGTAGCATCTTGTCTAGGCGAGTTTAGTGAATAAAGCGTTGGGCGCTAAACATACCTATCAGGCAATGCTGAAACGGAACTAGCCGTTTAATAAACCTCAGAGAGGTTAAACCCGAAGGCTGAGCAATACGTAAGTGTAGCTAAACCGTGCCTGAAAAGGCTACGCAATTAAGCTCGGCTCGCAGCCACACGGTGTAGCTAGTAAAAACCTAGAGGTTCGAGCAAAGCAGAAACGTAGTAAGTCGTGCCGACGAGGCTACGCAATTAAGCTCGACTCGCAGCCACATGACTTAGTAGAAAACTCGGAGTTTAGAACTTGAAAGCTAAAGTGAAATCGCAGAGCGGTTAAGCCCGGAGCTGTTAGTACCTGCAGAAAATGTTAGTGTCACACATGCATAAATATGATGCCATCTACACTATTACAAGTATTACAATACATCGATAAAATACAAGTCACGACATGTCCACAGATTACAACTCACACAAATCCACAGAAATACAAATACAAGCACAATACACCCGTCGAAGCGAGGTACCCAAGCAAAGCGATAACCATTCACTTTAACACGAGAAAACACTCGCCTAATAACAAACATGGTGGTAAAGCTGGGAACTCCGGAAAGCTACGCGCGCGATCTTTCGAGCGGGGAAATACACAAGGCAAACGCGGACTTGGCCTCTTGGAGAGGGTCGGCCCTAGACAGGGTGCGCCACCTCTTGGTGGTGGCCTAGGCGGTGGTCGACCATGAGGAGAGAGAGGAAAGGGTGAAGGTGAAGGTGTTGGAGTTGGTGATGGTGTTATTTGGTAGTGGAGATGGATTTTGAAGGAGAAGAATTCAAAAGAGGTTGAAGGAGGCGATGATGATGGTGATGTTGGAGGTTGAAATAAAGGAGATGGAGATGGGGTGGTGATGGTGGAAGTGAAGATGGTGGTGGTGAAGAATAAAAGAGGTGGTAGTGAAGATGGAGGATTTGTAGTGGTGGTGGTGGTGATGTTTAAGATGGTGAAGATGTCGCCGGAATAGTCGCTGGAATGGTCGCCAGAGACGTCGCTGGAGTAGAAGGGGTCGGCCCTAGGCTTAGGGTGGTGGCCGATCTAGGTGGAGATAGAGTGAGGGTAGTTTGGTGGAAGGATTTGTTGGTGGTGGTTTTTGGAGAAGGTAAAGGAGATGGGGTAATTTGGTGGAGTTTTTGGAGTTTATAGTGGATTAAATGGAGATGGAGGAGGAAGAAGAAGACGATGAAGTGTTGTAGGTGGTGGTGTTATAGTTGTAGGGCCTGTTTGGTTAAGGGTGGAAGTGAGGAAGTAGGGAAGTGAGGAATTGGTAATAGTTCCCTTTGAAACTTGGGAATTAGTTAGTTTTCCGGTGTTTGGATGTTGTTAGGAAGTGTGATTTGAAAAATGTTGTCTTTTTCGGTGTTTGGATGGTAATGTGAAAGTGGAAGTGGAAAGTTGACCACAAAGTTGGCCGCAAAATAATATTAAAATAAAAATTAATTAAGAAAAATAAAAAATGGACTGTAATTAGAATGCAAGTGAGATTTACATGATCAAAAAATTAACTGTTTTGTGCTACAACTTATTACAAATGAGATTTACATGACCACAAAATTAACTGTAGTACTTTGGAAGTGAGGAAATGGTTGTGTAAAAGAGAAAAGAGAAAAGGAAAAGGGGTTTTCTTATTTTCCTTTCCGGTGTTTGGATAGATAGGGAAGTGAGCAATTATACTTCCCCATTCCTTACTTCCGCCGACTTCCTTACAACCAAACACCCCCGTAGTGAAGATGAAGGAGGAGTTGGCGGTTTTAGGATTTTGACGGAGGAATGAGGGTGAAAGGAGAAGAAAATAGAGATTGTTTTGGAGTTGGAGTTAAAGGAGAAAAATGATGTTAGGGTCTTTTTTGTGAAATGGTCATAGGAGGGGAGTTATTGCCGGCCAAGTTGATAGGAGAGGAGTGAATAGTGTATTGGGATGTTTTAGAGGAGATATTTTGGCGGAATGTAGTAGAATGTTTTAGAAGGATGGAGAAGGTTTTAGAATTTGGTGGAAGGAAAAAGAAAAACAAAGGGAAAGGGAAAAAGGAATTAAAAAAATTGAGAAATAATTAGAATAGTGGAATCCCCGGGTTTAATGGCGGATACGGAAAATTTTCAGAAAAATACCGGAATCGCCTGAAAATCAAGTATCTCAGAAAGCTTTCCAAAAAAGCTTAAAAATCAAGAATATTATACTGAGTATCACGGTGAAATCAGATTCAAGAAATTCAATCTCGTTTCCAATTTAAAAATCCTGGAATCAATCGTCGCC